>JABUQX010144838.1:7500-27500 GCA_015478945.1 Trachelipus rathkii | reverse complement strand
CTCTGCTCCATATAGTAAAATCGGTGTTAACACACCTTCAAATATCACCCTTTTCATTTCCACACTCATTTGTCTATCTTTCAGTATGGGATACACTGCTCTTACTGCTCCCCCATACTGAGCTATCCTACTTGTGATCTCTTGTACATTTCCTCCCTCTCTTCCAAATACTCCACCCAAATACTTACATTTCTCCACCATCTTTATCTCAGTCCCCTCTACCTCTATTCTCAACTCTCTCCCTCCTTCTTCTCTACTGACCACCATGATCTCCGTCTTTTCTGTGTTTATATTCAAGCCGGCCTCTCTCAGCCTGTTGGCAAAACTTATCACTACCTCTCTCAACCTGTCTCCCTCTTCGCTCCAGCACGCCAAGTCATCTGCATAAGCCAAAATATCACCGTCCAAATCTCCGATATCTTCTCTCACCCTCTTTATCACTACATCCAGATACGATACAAACAAAATTGGTGACAAGACGCTTCCTTGTTTAACCCCTGTTCTCACCTCGAACCATTCCTTATTCTCAAATTCTGTTCTTACATTGCATTTACTATTCCTGTCATAAACTCTCCAGAGCTTCTCTCAACTCTCTACCCACTACATATTCTCTCTCTCTAGAACTCTCTCCACAGTCTCTCTCTAGGCACTGAATCGAAAGCTTTCTTCAGATCTATGAAAACTATATATGCTCGTTTGTTGAATTCCCATACCTTTTCCAACGTAATTCTCAGAGCAAACAAGAGATCCGTCGTGCTTCTGTTCTTTCTATATCCGTGCTGCTCTTCCCCCAGCCTTGGCTCTACTACTATTCTCAACCTTTTCTCTAAAATTCTCTCATATGTTTTTACCAGATGGTTCAACAAGGAAATTCCTCTGTAGTTTTTGCAGTCTTTTGTATCTCCTTTTCCCTTATATATTGGCACTATAATTGACTTTTCCCATCCTTCTGGTACTTCACTCTCGTTCCAACACCTATTAAACAGTTTCAAAATTTCTTCTTTCATTTTCTCTCCTCCCTCTTTTATCAATTCTATGGGTATCCCATCTTCTCCCGGCGCCTTACCGTTCTTCATCGCTTTCAGAGCCACCTCTAATTCTTCCATAGTTATCTCCTCCCCATCCTCACCTTCCTCTCCCTCTACCATCTCTTCTCCCTCCTCCTCCCTCTGTTCATTCACATTTAGCAGTTCACTGAAGTGCTCCGTCCATCTCCTGTTTGTGTCTACTGATTTCACCAAAACTTCTCCTTGCTTATCCTTGATGTTGCACACTTTCCTCTTTGATCCTCTATATGTTTTTGCCAGTCTAAAAATCTTCTTCCTTTCTGGCCTCCCATCTGCCATCATTTCTTCGGCCTCTCTCTTTGCAGCCTCTTCTTTTACTCTTCTTTTCACTCTCTCTGCATCATTTCTTGCCTCCACATATTGAGCCCTTGTTTGTACAGTTCTATTTTTCAGCCACCTTCTCATCAATACCGTTTTCCTCTTTATTGCCTCCTTCACTTCTTCAGTCCACCACTTTGTGTCTTTTCTTCGTTCCTCCTACCCATCTTTTGCCTAGGGTCTCCTCTGCTACCCTTCTTATCGTTTCTTGTATCTCCCCCATCTCTTCTACTCCTTCTATATATATATATATATATATATATATATATATATATATATATATATATATATATATATATATATATATATATATATATATATATATATATATATATATATATATATATATATATATATATATATATATACATATATATATATATATATATATATATATATATATATATATATATATATATATATATATATATATATATATATATATATATATATATATATATATATATATATATACCGGTATATATATATATATATATATATATATATATATATATATATAGTAGCATATATATGCAGAAAAAATAAATAGATATATATATATATATATATATATATATATATATATATATATATATATATATATATATATATATATATATATATATATATTTATATATATATATATATATATATATATATATATATATATATATATATATATATATGCATATATATAGATATATTTTTGGTGGGGGGGGGTGTCCAAAATTCTTATATACATATATATATATATATATGATAATTCTCATAAGAGCTTACCATCGTTTTATAAGGTCAATTTCAGTTTCCTTGCTTTTTGACTGAGGTGATTCAAAATATTTTCATTGCTGACTTCTGTGCTGAGATCTCGATGAATTGACAGTAAAGCAAGACCTGTAATGCGATCCTCTCCAACACTATTCTGTAAATACGTTTTCAGACGCCTTAATGTCGAAAAGGTTCTTTCTACTGTTGCGGTGGATACAGGCAAACTGCTAAGATATTCAGGAGAGTAGCAATGTTAGGAAACCTCCTCTTGTCACACTTAGCCAAAGCACCGATCACAGTTTTTGGTTTTTCATTTTCTAGCAGCCATTTACGCTGCCAGAGACACCACTCTCCTTTTAGTGTATCCTCGTGAGGGTCTGGAAGATCGTCTTAATAAAAGAGGATGCTTTTTCAATATGTTTATAAGGTACATTTCACTTTCTGGTAAAATATACTAAAGTGAAATGATAGTGGTTTCATGCGAGAGAAATCGATCAGTCAACGAAGAAATCAGATCATCAATAAACGGAATAAAAACTGAGATGCGGTAATATGATTCGGGATCTGATGTAGGCACATTACAACGATGTTTCTGGAACTTCGTAGTTCTTGGAATTGTTATTTCAATACCTAAGCTGTCGCATACATTTTTAGCTTGTGTGAATATGATTTTAAACTCTGTGTCTGCATTTTGTCTATCTTTTTCGAGAAGTTGAATAATTTCTTTCACTAAGTTTATTGCACTGACAATGCCCAAATGGACACTCTGTAACTGTTTTGACAAGGTGTAGGTTATTCCAAAAATTTACTTAATTAAAACGAATAATGTTATTATAAAATTCAAATTACTGATTGAATTTAACAACGAAGTAGCTTTCTGTGATAATTCACCAGGCCATTTTTTTATTTCTTCCAATGACGCAGTATTGGCTCAAGAGTCTTTAAAAAGGAAAACCGCTTCATGCCGTTCACATACCATCTGGTCTCGCCACTCTTATCCTTGTTATTTTGGTTACTAGAAAACTTTTATTTTATCTTCCAGAAGTTTTGTGCGCTTTGGACTCGAACGAAAAAAAGTGCATATTTCAGATATGAATCCTAAGACGTTTCGAATTGCCTGAATTTTAGAAGAGTCTGAGAGACATAGATTTAAACAATGTGTGTATAGAGCTTTAAGATACTTATTCCGAATAACAGATTGCACTCCTCGGAATTCTCCTCTCATTGAAGAGGCTCCATCATATCCTTGGCCTCTTAAATTTTCAAGTTTTAAACCAAGATAGCCGAATCTCTCCAAAATTACATTTGCCAATGCTTTCTCTGAGATATCATAAACCGGAACAAATGATAAAAAAAATCCTCTCTTAAAGTAAAACACCTCCATCACCACCAATCGCGTACCTTACACAAAGTGAAAACTGTTCTGTTTGGAAAATATCCGTTGTTTCATCAGCTAGTGCTGAAAAAACTTTGTTTATATTAACTTCTCCCACTATTTTCCCTTAAAAGCTGACTAAATGACTGTATGATTTCATTCTGTATCCTCGGACTCGTATACATTGAATTTTTGGACGATAGAAGTAAGTGGTTCTTCAAAACCTGGTCACCTCCATTTGCTCGAAATCTAAGAAGGCTTCTAAAATTTCCGTCATTTTCAGCTGGAGTTGATAATTCAATACGTCCAGAATCACTTGAGCCCCTTAATGCAAGACCTTGCTGGCCACATAAACGTATAGTTTTAATTATTGGTACAATTTTTTCTCTATTTTCCTTTACATTTTTCTTATTTTGAGTGTCCAGTTGTTTGTCTATGATTTCGATTTTTTCTGAATAAGAGCTTCAATATTATCTTTATATATATATAAATAAAAAAATAAATAAATAAATATATATATATATATATATATATATATATATATATATATATATATATATATATATATATATATATATATATATATATATATATATATATATATATATATATATATATATATATATATATATATATATATATATTTGTTTACTGCTGACATACTTTCTACTTTCATAGCAGAAAATACTCTTTCTGTTGGAGCATTAGTTCCTGTGGTAAACAAAGAAGAAATTCAACCATTTTCAGGATATTAGAATATGGCACATTTTTAGCTTGAAAGTGCGAAATGATTTCGACCCAACAATCACCAGGAGATGTTTTCTTTGAATTCCAATTGTCCAACATTTCTGGGGTCACATACTGTTTAACGAACACATATTCGTCATAAAGTGCAGTCTCGTCTATTGTAAAGGTAGGGATGAGTTCGAGAATAAACTTAAGAGTTTCTGCTACTTCCTCCCAGCACGGTATTCTCTTTAGTGTTACCCAAGTAAATTGTTTTAAGTTTTTAAGTGGATTGATCCATTTAGATAAATAATCAAAGGCAGTTTTGTAGAATGTATGAACATACTGTTTAAATTTTGCAACTTCTGATTCCAGGCCTTCTCTTACCAATTTTTGAAGAATCGTTGTTACAGCTAATGGAATAAAGCAGTCTTCGCTCTTAGAGGCCATATTATTTTGTAAATCATTTAATGCTGACATTACTTCGAAAATTGTAATTGTATCCCCTTCAATCTTTTCAATAGTCATGTGAAAAGTGGACGCTTGACTGTGGATAAAGTAAAGCCATGCTTCAGATAAAGGATTTTCAAAAAATGATTTTATCACAAAAGGGCATTTTTCTTGTGACTCAAAAAATGATTTTAAGGGGGCATACATTGTCAGAAGACGTTCAACCGCAGGGAGTAGAGCAAGCCATCTGGTTTTGCTATATCCTAATATTTGCTTGTATTCTTGATTAACAAATTCACAAAATTCTTTAAGTTTTTCAACTCTTACTGTGTATATATAGAAATGAGAATATATTTTTGAAACGATGCCTTCAATATCAATAGGAAGAGCATCAGCAGCTGTCTGAATAGTGTTGTGAATGATATGAGCAGAACATCCTATTCCAACTAAACCATGTCCCAAGTCCTCCTTGAGTTTTGTAAAAACATTGTTAACGCCCTTTCTAGATATACCCCCAAAATTGCAATTAGTATTATCTGCGCAGAGAGCTATTGTTTTTTCTTTTGCATTCATATTTTTTAAGCATTCAATTAAAAATGCAGAGATTGTGTTAGATGTTTCCGAGGGCAATGATTTTACTTCTAAAAGTTTCATCTGAATCCCTTTAACAGGTTGGAAATATCTAACAAGTACTGGGAATATTTTTATGTCCTTGTGATTTGAAGCGTCGGTCATAATCGAAATAAAATTGGCTTCTCGAATATCAGTCTGCAGTTCCGATATAGCTATTGGAGTAAAGACATTTAATACAATTGCCTCCGCTTTTGTACGGGCACATGTAAACTTAGGGTCAAAACAAGTCTTGATTAATTTTGAAGAGCAATCCATAGATTTGAAAGATTGATTATGTTGCACTAAGTGATAGGCAAATGCTCCTTCAGCCGCGGCTAATTTAAGTTCTTTGTCACCAAAAATGTCATTTCTGAAAAACGTTGTGAGTGTTGAACTTGATGCACTGGCACGCAAAGCAGTTTTATGTTTTTCAGTATTTAAATGTTGTGTAATATCTGTTCTTCCTCCATGACTGATATTAAAGCTGGAAGAACATATGTTGCAACGAACACATGATTCCGTAAATGTCTTTTTCATATATGGGTATTCTTTCTCAAGGTCCTTATTGAAAACACATTTCCTCTTGCCTTTGGGGGCCATTATTTCAATTAATTTTAAATTTTCAACAGGCCTTAAAATTTAATAAAAATTTAGCTTTGAATATATATATATATATATATATATATATATATATATATATATATATATATATATATATATATATATATATATATATATATATATATATATATATATATATATATATATATGTATATATATATAATGTTAATTGTGAATAAGACGGCTCCCGACCCGTGAGTGCTAGAGAAATTTATTTTTAGTGTATAAAAATAATTTTTTGTAAAGTAAGAAATTTTTAAAATATTTGCATTATACATAAAAATTTTATTTCCTCAACTGTCACGGGTAAGGGGTAAGGGGTACGGGGGCGAATCCCTCATAGAAATACCCATTCTGTCATGCATTTGCATATATATATATATAGAGAAAGATATATATATATATATATATATATATATATATATATATATATATATATATATATATATATATATATATATATATATATATATATATATATATGTATATATTTAATATATATATGGCAGAATGGATATTTTTACCCGTGAGTACTGCATAAATAATATATTTTTTAATGTATAAAAATAAATTTCTGTAAAATAAGAAAATTTAAAAATGCATTATAAATAAAAATTGTATTATTTATCCAGTACTCACGGGGTCAGGAGTGTAAATTTCTATTAAAAATATAACAATTAAAAGAACTAAAAAATTGCAAAAATGTTACTTCACATACGATTTTCAAATAAAATTCATAAAAAAAAAAATTTGAAAAGGTGCTTTTTGTTAACTTCATGTCGATATTTTTGTAACGTATCTTTAATTAATCCCTATTTTGTTATGACTTATGAAACATAGGCAAGTTCAGTAAAAATGGCCTGGGTTTACGATTTTATAAACGGAATTATAATAATTTAACTATGCTTAGATTTAATAAATTTACATTACCTGTACTTGATTTTACGAATCCTACAAGAAAAATCAATATATTTAAAATATATTGAATAATAACTAAAAGTCCAGGAGAGCACTACATAATAAAATAAAAAAAATATATATATATATATATATATATATATATATATATATATATATATATATATATATATATATATATATATATATATATATATATATATATATATATATATATATATATATATATATATATGTATATATATATATATATAGAATATATATATATATATATATATATATATATATATATATATATATATATATATATATATATATATATATATATATATATATATATATATATATATATATAGATAATTAACTTTTAAATCACAAAAATAACTTGTTGTCACACAGAGCGATCAAAGAAGACTGTTATTTTTTTTGACATGTTTCGCGCCCTTCGCTTATTCACGTACATAAATTCAAAGACTACATCTACATGTTTCGAACATGATCTCTTCTCAGTTTTCCTGCCTTTATAAGTATAGCGATTTCATGCCTAGCCTATATGCTGCTTGCAGCTGCTAAATTTCAAGATTTATAATGTTTACCAACGTAAGTTGTAAAATAAGCATAAAAATTTGGATTCATTTTCATCTGTTTTAAAATACGGGACAATTGATTAAAAAACGGGACAGGATACAAAAAACGGGACAGTGGTTTGAAAAACGGGACTGTCCCGGAAAATACGGGACGTCTGGTAACCTTACCTTGCTGGCTACATAAACGTATAGTTTCAATTATTGGTACAAGTTTATCTCTATTTTCCTTCACATTTTTCATATTTTGAGGAGTGTCCAGTTGTTTGTCTATGCTTTCGATTTTTTTCTGAATAAGAGCTTCAATATTATCTTATAAATATATATATATATATATATATATATATATATATATATATATATATATATATATATATATATATATATATATATATATATATATATATATATATATATATATATATATGGTATATATATATATATATATATATATATATATATATATATATATATATATATATATATATATATATATATATATATATATATATATATAAACAATTATAAATAAATAATTTAACAAACAATTTTAGTGAAGCTACGTCACTAATTTAAAATCCAATGAGAAACTTTGGAAAAATTGTGAGACGAATTCAATGAGTGACTCTGACGAGAGTTTTGTGAAAACTTTGAAACGAAACTGTTGCAGTGAATATTTGCTTAAAAATTTATCAAATTTTGTTTCTTAATTTCAATTTTATTTTTCCAGTTCGTATTGCGATTAGAAAACATTGTGAATTCTCATAAACTGAGTGAACATCTTTTTCATATAATCATTTCTTAACTATGTTATTTACGAACTTGCGCTGTTACCATGTAATACATTTCAAACTGACAATTCTTCATATTTCAAATGGTAAGAGTGAATTCCCAAGCCATTATATATATATATATATATATATATATATATATATATATATATATATATATATATATATATATATATATATATAATTATATATAAATATACTATATATATATATATATATATATATATATATATATATATATATATATATATATATATATATATATATATATATATATATATATATATATATATATATATATATATATATATATATATATATATATATATATATATATATATATATATATATATATATTTCTATGTGTTAAGTTCTGGTTGTGAAGCCGCTGGTTGGCAATTATGTATTTATATTTACAGCTATTGAATGTACAGCTATCTGTTGGATTCCAAATTCACATAACCCCTTTTTACGGTTTTAGAATAGGATGTATATAATTATCATTTACTATAGTGCTCAATATTGATTGTCATATTTGTCCATACTTTTAATATAAATTGATACCAATCATTTTTAAGTTGTAATATTTGATGTCAGTAAAACATTAACTCAAGCCGAGTTTTATTAATCACATTAAGTGTTATCAACGCATGAAACTATCTAATAAGAGTGACTACTAGTACTACCATATTACAATTAGTAAGTACTAAAAGAATTCTTTATAATGGCGCTCCTTGTCTTCGCCTGAGTTTCTTCTGTTTTTGCTTTTTGCGTTTCGTTGCCACATCTCTCTCTCTCCGGAGGGGAGGTCTCATATCTCTTATATCTCTTATAGCCATAAAGATATTAACACATTTAGGTTCTTCAACCAAAATAACAAAATAGACAATCATATTGTGTTACATAGTCTCTGATTCTATTGTATATATATATATATATATATATAGGTAGATGAATATCATATATATATATATATATATATATATATATATATATATATATATATATATATATATATATATATATATATATATATATATATCCCGTTCAACGCCGTTAAAGGGGTTGTGTGTGTGTGTGGGGGAAGAATCACCCATCTTCCACAAGATTGCCGCCACTTCTCCCTCTCCCAAAAAGGTGTGTCAAGTCACTGCTAGTCGTTCAGTAAACGCCTCTGTGATAAACAGCTATTGGCCTCCATCTTATGACGCAAAGAAATCGTCACCATTCGCGACGTCGCTGATTGAAAATCCGCCCTTTAAAATACGTCACGAGTCTGCAATAACTTATTTATAAGTTACGTCATTATTTTATTCTTAATAATACTCTTAATAAAAAATCTATTAAATAATAAATCTTATTGAATTTGTAATGAATAGTTAATAGCATAAATGGTAATTTATTTAATTGTCCATATATATGGATAAATTTAGCGAATTTATCCTGATTTGATTGCAATATGCAGTCTCCCACTGTGATAAATTCAATAGCAATAAAGGCTTAGAACTATTATACAATATGACTAGCATATATAAGCATATTACACATTGATATGGCATATATATGCATATATTGGTTATTATTGTTACATATATATTATATATATATATAAGATAGATATATTGATTTAAAAAACATAACAGGTCTTATATATATATATATATATTTATGTTATATATATATATATATAGTATATATATATATATATATATATATATGAGAGAGAGAGTATATATATATATACAAGTATATATATATATATACAGCAAAGAGTACATATATATATATGGCCTATAAATATATATATATATATACAAATATCATTTCAGTAGTACGCATTAGTAGTAGGGCGCGGAATTGTTGCAGAGGGACTACCCTGGCTAGAAGGAAGACGGATTCACGCCAAAGTAGTAGCAACCACCCCCCCGTCAGTCCAAGAGATACCTTCCAGAGTAAGATTACCATTATACAGTTTTTATAGAATTTTTTTTTCTATAATAAATAGAATAGGAGAATCATTACCTCTATGACTACTATTACTATTACTGTACTTACTACTACTACTACTGCCCTACTGTTTGACTAATATTTTCTTCTTCCATACCCTGTCCTTTCCATTTCAGTCATTCCTAAAGCTACCATAATTAAAGTACAGCATGTTATTGGTACATAAAAAGGTCAACCCTCAAATTGTTCTTTCCACCACTCTTGACACTAACTCAGAGTGTAAGGAATTCTTTTATATGCCACTCTTTGCTAATTTCAAGGGCTCTTTAGGGGTGGGAATGCTTAAGGGAAGGGTACAATAAGAAAATATCACGCCGCTAAGTAGTAGCGAGAGGATACAAGGTGCCCGCCTTGCCCCGGCACCTAAAATTCAAGTAAAGATGAACCCAACTGGAGCCCACATGTACCCTAGTGAAGTAACAGGTCCAGTTGGAGGTACCTACATGTCCAGTAGTATGGAGATGTCAACTGTGGGCCATGCCCATATCTCTAGCAACCCGGCACCGATGGTTTACATGGGAGCCCATGCTTATACCCATGTTTCGGGGCCACAAGGGGCAATTTCATCAAGCTCTATGTATGGTAGTAATGCACCCTATTATGCAGCCATGCCCCAACGCAGTCTAATGCAAGGACAGAGTCCCCAAAGCTATGTAGAGATGCCTTGCATGCCTTCCCGACACTATACAAGCCTGTCTTATGACCCAGGTCCATATAGTAGTAGGGGAGGGGTACTGCCGTGTGCTACATTCCAGAGTGACAGTTCCCTAATCAAGGAAGAATCACCACCATACACCCATGAAGGTGTATACATAAGTAGTGGGGAAACTCATATCAGCCCTCGCCCTGTACAAGTTCCTTTTTCATACCCTTTGCTTTCAGGTACAAATAACACAGACACTAATGAGCTTACAAGTCAAGATTCACAGTATTCCCTTAGTAAATTTAAACATAGAATAGAACACATTCATTCTTTAATAGCAGATATACAAAGAATCATTAATCAAAATAGTGTCACACTCTCACAAATTAAAAGTGCTGAATATTACCTATCAAGGGCTTCCAATATGTTAAATATTCCCTGCAGAGGGGGCGCTGATATGAATTCCATAGCTACTGGAGTACACTTGCCTAAATGTCATAGGTGTGAAAGATATGGCCACGATGAGAGAGAATGTATATTCAGAGAATTCTGTAGTTATTGTATGGATTATCACACGCGCGGGAGCCAACCTGCCTGCCGTGGATCTACTTGGGATTACTCACACCCAATGGCTTTGAGGAGAATTAAATTTATTAAGGAGAAGTCAATGAGAAAAGGCCAAGTACAGAGAGAGAAAATAATTGAGAAGTCAGAGACTACTCCCTCCATTCCTCTTTCTGCTAATCCCTCTTCCTCAATTGTCTCGTCCTGTAAAAGTAATATAACTCCTCCTATTGGTGTCCATGTCCCTCACTCTTATCATTTGTCTCGTCAATTGTGTGTACCATGTCCTACTCTTAAGTCTTTACATACTTCTGTACATGTAAATGTAATTCGTCCAAAGTGTAATAATAATTGTGATAATGTTTTGTCTACTGTAAATACACATTATAATATTACACCCACTAATAATAAGCGTGTAAAGATAAACCCTTCTTCTCAACGTCCTTCTTCAGCTCCAGTACATAGCTCCGGCCGCTACATGCATCAGCATGTAGGGACTATGGACGAGGCTGCTGCTTATCCTCTTTCTCAGGACCAACCTGTGTCCTCCTATGAGAATTACTCTCCTTATACTAATGAACAAACTCAAGCTTATTATCCACAGGGTACAATAAACCCAAATTTTCAGGGGGCGTTATGAAATTGACTTCCACTCATAACTGCCCTACCCCTCTCGGAGTCGAGAGTATAAATTCTATAGATTTCCCTATGTCCTTTTTAATGGAAGACACTCCTTCTTCCTTACCACCATCATACATACTCACAACTTCTAATCATATGAAACCTGGAGTTTTATATGGTCTTCCTCTTCAACTTACTCACAATTTCAGTCATAGGATTGAAACGTCAGCGCTCTTAGACAGTGGAGCCTCGCGCTCGATAATAAAGGAGGGTCTTTTCCGTAGATTTTGTAAAAAGACTGAATCTACAAATAATCCTGTTTTACATAAGCCTGATGTTTCATTACGGTCCATATCTGGACAGGAATTAGTAATAAAAGGAAGAGCAGAGTTGCATGTTATTATAGGTGGTAAAGCTTTTAAATGCAACTTTTATGTCGTCCCAGACTCTACGTCGTTTCCTTTAGATATGTTAATAGGGACCGACACTTTAAAAATTTTGCCTCTTCTGATAAATATAAGAAGAGATAGTGTATATTTTGTAGATACTAATGGTGAAACTAAAGAGATTCCGTTAAAATTAATAAGAAAAGGGTACAAGAGCACGAAGGATGCTCCTCTTTCTTTAAACAATCTCCAAAGTTATCCGTATCACAAAGATATACTAAAAGGTAAAGACAGGACTTATAGTCAAGCCCTTAGGTCTACGCCTCCCAAAAAGGACATAGAACATATTAATAAGGTAAGTTATAATAAGTATGTATTAGGTTCAAATACTAATGCAAGAAGAGAGGGAAATACTACTGTTGGTACCGGTACGTATTCTTCCCAATCTCCAATTAGGGTCTCTCCTTACTCTAGGAGCAGCCACCCTATGTGTAGAACCTCCGTCAGTACCGGAGATAATCCTATACCCTTGTATCGCTCCTCCTCTGCTGGAGGCTGCTTGACCAAACCGTATCGCTCCTCCCCCGGAGGCTGCTTGACTTCTCAAACTCCTTATACAGGAGAATATATTCGCTCCTCTTATAGCAGAGGCTGTATGACCACTCCTGTTCCCACTATGGGAAATTGTAGAGTTAATAACCGGAGCACCGCAGTAGCTCCTTCACATAGTGCTCATCCACCTTCGCCTATATCACCAAGTGGTGACTATAGCCGAAGCACCGCAGTACTTTCTCCGCTCCAAGCACCGCTGTTTAGCCAAGAGCGGAATATTACGACGCCGTTTCCAGGAAAACATATTCGCTCCTCTCCAAATAGCGGTGCACAGAAGTGAAAAAGGTCAAATTTTGCCTTGCACCACCTTGCACCCCGGTGGCACACCTTGCACTCCGGTGCACACTAGTGAAAAAGGTCAAATTTTGCCTTGCACCACCTTGCACCCCCGTGGCACTCCTTGCACTTCTGTGCACACTAACGTAAAAGCTCAAAAATTGCTTTGCACCACAGTATACCCCAGGGCACCCCTTGGCACCCTTGGGCACCATGGTGAAAATGCTCGAAAATTGCATTTTTCTTCAGTACACCCCAGGGCACCCCTTGGCACCCTCGGGCACCCTAGTGTTAAGGCTCCAAAAGTGCATTGTACATCACCACGTGACAATTTAGGTCGGTGCACACCAATGTACCCTTCAAATAATGCCGGTAGGTCTCAATTTAACTCACCACAAGGTAGGTTAAATACGAACACTACTGCACCAATGCCTCCACGTCCCATTTACAATGGTTACATGCCTAATAGAACCACCCAGGTGTCACCTAATATAGGAGCACCACTGCCTCATAATTTAATTGAGCGTCCTGTCACAAGCTATCCTAATCCTAGGTCGGATTCTTCTCAGACATCAATGATTAAAATTAATGAGCAGTATAACTCTCCAGGGAGTCGGTGTCGTTCTGTCGTTCCTACTTTGGAACATACTAATTATTATTCATCCCTTTCGGATGAAATGGATAAAATAGATAATATGGAGAAGGGTTTAACTGCTGAAGAAGTAGTACAGCATCAGAAGAAATTGTTTAGTCAGTACAATAATAGTAAGCGAGTACACTTTCACCAAAATGAGGTAAGTAAAGCTCCCATACACAATTATGGATACACATTTAAACATCCTTCTGAATCTACTCCCTATTCTTCTAATTCTTTTAATACCCTTCCTAATTCTTTACAGGAGATTAATACAATTTCACATCCTTCCTTATCTTCGTCGCACCTGACCAGATACGCGGACTTACTTGAAAGTAAACCGATTGAAATTAATTCTTTTTCTTCCTCGGCACCCCTCAGATGCAGATGCCTTACTCGGATAAAATTTCAGAAAGTTTGAATGTTGTCATAGACGATTCTCTTTCTTATAATGTTTATACTTCTACGGACTTAGAGATATTACCGCACTCAAGGTATATTCTCCCTGTTAAGGTACAGTCCAACATTGGTGCTTCTCCTCCAGAGAACTTAGCACTCATTACAGAAAGCAAAAGTGATTATCTTTCCACAGGTACACTTTTCTTTGGAAACACTCTTTCTACCTGCCATAACGGCAACATTTTCTTAGAGTTAGTAAATTTAGGCGCAGATACTGTTACTTTCGACAATCACTGCCTACTTACTACAGCTTCTCCGCTTCTTTACAAAACCACAGAACCATACGACATTAACACAGTCACTGCTTCTAAGGGTCTTTCCGATGCACAAATCCGGGAAGTTTACAGAGAAATTTTACTCTCTGAATCCAGTAAGGATTCAAACAAATATGTTTTAAATAATCCTTCACAACTTGAAGACATGCTTTCTTTCTTGGTTAAAAATAGAAATACTATTGCTTTAGCAGATGATCCAGTCGGAGTCTGCCCTTTAAACAAATTTTCTATTAAACTCATGGAAGGCAGTCCGGACTATGTGTATACTCGTCCATATAAATTACCCCATAAGTACATGGAAGCCATAGACGAATGGGTAGAAGACAGCTTGGAAAAAGGATACATCGAACCTAGTATTTCTCCTAATAACTCCCCTTTGCTTTTAATTCCTAAAAAGAGTGGTGGAAAAATGAGAGTAGTAGTCGATTACCGGAAGTTGAATTCATTCACAGTTCCGGACAGGTATCCGCTGCCTAATATTGCTGAATCCTTGTCCCTTATAGGGTCAGCACGCGTGTTCTCCACGATTGACTTACTCTCGGGATTTTCACACTTGGAATGCGAACCAACGTCTCGTCCCTACACTGCTTTCTCTACTACTAGAGGTCATTGGCAATTCCGCAATATGCCCCAAGGCACGCGCAATTCTCCGTCGATTTTTAGCCGTACAATGGAAATGGCACTCTCCGGCTTGCTAGGCGTGGTTTGTTTACTTTTTATTGACGATATTCTTATTTTCAGTAAAGATATTTCTTCACATTATACACATCTTACAAAGGTTTTTAATGCTTTAACAAACGCTCACCTAAAAATAAAGCTTGAAAAGTGTTCTTTCTTTAAAAGTAGTGTCACTTTCTTAGGTTTTAAAATCAGCGAGAAGGGGCTATCCCCTGATCCAGTCAAATTGGAAGCAATTAAAGGATTTAAAATTCCTCAGAATGTGTCTGATGTCCGTTCAACCCTTGGTTTTTTCAATTATTTTCGCCACATGATACCCCATTATTCTTCCCTTGTGCAGCCTCTAACTCTGCTCCTAAAGAAGAATATTCCATTTTCTTGGCAAATCGAACAACAGTCTGCTTATGACTCGTTAAAGAAGTTTTTACTTTTAGATCCAGCACTTTCTTTCCCAGATTACTCTAAACCGTTCATTTTGAGCACTGATGCTTCTGATTTCGGTATAGGCGCCGTATTAGCTCAGTTAGATGAGAATGGGAAAGAAAAACCCCTTGCTTTCACTTCCAAAATGCTAAGTAAAGCTGAAATCAACTATAGCACGACCGAAAAGGAAGCGTTGGCTATAGTACACGCTTTAACCAAATTTAGAACTATCATATTTGGTTATCCTCTTAAAATTTACACTGATCATTCCGCATTAGTACACCTTTTCAGACACAAACAATTAGCTGGTCGTCTAGAAAGGTGGAATCTCAAAATTCAGTCCTTCAACCCAGAGATAGTTCATATCGAGGGCAAACTGAATATTATTCCTGATTATCTCAGTCGTCACCCAGTTCCTGACACTGGACACCTTTCTTCTTCTAATGAAGACACTCCTGATCACAAAACTTCTGCCATACGGTTTACAAAGTTTCAAAACCCTCCTGAAGAGCCTTCTATAGCTCTTGTTCACAATCCTGTTCCAATAGCTTTTCCCGATACTAGAGTTTACACCTTTACTGATGATGTTGTTTTCCATGAACAGCGTAATTGTCCTAGACTATCGGAAATTATCAACAATATTGAAAATTCTCCTAACCCGGACAGTTGTCTCCCACATCTTATAGTCAAAGGTTTACTTTATTGGGTTTCTCCTAAAAACAAATATCTGCTTGAAGTTCCAGATTCCCTCATATATACTGTTATATTTTTGAATCATAATACACTTTCTGCAGGTCATCCGGGTGCGGATCGCACTGAATACCGTATAAGGGAAAAATATACTTTCCCTCGAATTTCTACTTTTGTTTCTTTCTTTTGTAAACAATGTACTTCATGTCTTGAAGTTAAAGGTTCTAAACCTCATCCAGTTGCTATCAACTCCTATCCTTTACCTTTCTATCCTTTTTCTAGAGTACATTTAGATACCATAGGTCCGCTTCCAAAATGTAAAATTACCGGTGCTAAATACATCCTAGTTTTTAAGGATGCGCTCACTAGATATTGTGAAATATGCCCTGTATCTTCTAGAGATGGTAAAGTAGTTGCCGAAACTCTCTTAAATAGAGTCATTCTCCATCATTCTGTACCAGAAATACTTATAACAGACCGAGCTGCCGAGTTCACGTCAGAATTTTTCAATGAAGTCTGCAAAACATGGAACATTAAAAATCGAACTATTGCCGTCAGACATCCTGCGAGCAACAGTTTGGTTGAAAGAGAAAATAGACGTATTGAGGATTACTTGCGTCATTTCGTTTCCACTCAGCACGACGATTGGGGAAAATACATTGCTTTTGCACAAATTTCCTTAAATTCTACTTATAACTCTTCTATTGGTAATACTCCTCATTTTCTGGTCCATTTTTATGTTCGTAGGCTACCCTACGACCTCCCTGACTATGTTTCTCCTTTTGTTAATAAGACACAGCCTTTAAAGGATCATCTATATGATTTTAACGCGGAAATGGCCGAAAGAGCTGCTGCCATCCGCGAATTGGCTCGTCAAAAACTACAAAAAGAAACACTAAGAATCGCCCAACAACAACACTCAAAGGCTCCTATACGTCCTATTCGTGTTGGCGATTATGTCTATTTACTTGCTGTAAAACCTCCCCATTTATCTCCGAAGTTATTCAAGAAATGGGTTGGTCCTTATTTAGTTATCAATGTTCTTAAATTTCACAAATATCTTCTCAGATGTCTTGTTACTAATAGAGAATTTGAGTCTCATGTGGATAATTTAAAGATTCTTCCCATGCCGATCGTTAAAACGGTGGACAACAATCTTTCGTCCAGTTGGAAATCCTATGATCCTATAAAGAATCCTCCATTGCCCACGAGACCTGTCCAGCGTGGTTTCCACCAACCACCTCCCCAACCTCCCCCTGCTCGACGCCTTCGTCCGCGTGGAGGGGGCCCTTCTTCTGATACTCATTCAGACAACGATGATGATGATGAGTATGATCTGCAATACATATTGCCACCTCCTATACAAGCTGTACAACAACCGATTCAGCCACGACATCCGGTGCAACAACAACTCCGAGTCCAGCCACCTCAACCAGTGCAACAACAACTCCGAGTTCAACAACGACACCAGATGCCACAACGGCTATCGCCAGTACAACAACAACAATACCGAGGACAACAACATCAAAGGGATGTAACTCCTATCTCCCCTGAATCTTCGTTACCACCTTCGGTACAGTCTTCCCCAAGACAAGTTCATCATACTCCCCATCAACAAACAACCCAAAGAGTTCCTTCCGATTCATCTTTGGCACAAGATCCTAATGGAAGTTTTAATCCATATTTAACACATTCTTTACGAAAGAATATTTCATATAGCTCACCACAGCTTTCTTCTCCCTTCTCTCAGCCTAATTTGTCTGGTCAGAGCTCTATGCATAGCTCTCCTCTTCTTTCTAGACGTTCTTCTACTCATAGTAGTGGTCCTCCGTCTTCCCCTGACCAACAACAAGGTGTTAGAAGCCCTATTAGATATTATGATGAATACCCTAATATCCAATCTTCTCCTTCTTCTCCTGAAGAAACTTTTATTAAGGACGATAGACGAATAGATCCTTCCTACCGTCCTCATCCACAATTTAGAGGTCCTCGTGCAAATTCTCCAATGAGACTTCGCAGTCATGCGAGACGAGTGTCACCTCCTCCTCCAGTTAATCCTGAATCACCATCTTTCCATTCAGTTGATCCACGTACTATTTCCTGGACTCCCAATCCTAATGTTCGTTCTAGATCTGTTTCAGACATATTTAGACAGTTTCCCTTAGATGTGTCCAGAGTAGCACCTCCTGAACTACCCCTGAAGTCGAGAGACATTTCTCCTGCCTTACCTATTAAGTCCAGAGATATTCCTCCTTCATTACCTTTAAAGTCAAGAGACATTCCTCCTGAATTGACACCTAAGCTTCCTCCTAAATTACCTCCGAAGCTTTCACCCAAATTCACCAGTGTTCTTGATTACTCTACTCCTACCTATTCTCAAAGAATGTATCCCGTACGAAATATTCTACAACCTTTCCATTCTACTCCAATAACGGATGTACAAACTCCTTCTTCTAATATTTTACCTCAAACTTCTACTACCTCCACTACTGTCAATCCTACACCCAGTGATACGGATTTTTCCAGTACTGGAGCTATTCCTAAAACAAAAAACATAAACCACATCAATCATATACAAAATCAACAATATAATTATTACCCATAGAACACACATATATAATTCGTGTTCACCTCATATTTATTCAACGGTGAATCCTTGAAGTAAGTATGAATTTGTAAATTGTGTAAATAATTAGTTTTAAGAATCAATCTACATCGTGTGTTCTACGCGCGATTTGAATATAGTAAGTAAGTAAGTCGAACCTTCGTGTGTGTGCGCGAGATTTCGTTCTTTTAGTATGTAATTTACGTTTAAGTATATATCCTACACAGTGTTATATCCTATACTCTTAATACATAAGTTACATCTAAGTACCTATTCCTTAAGTGTTATATCTTATACTATTATATGTTATACTATATACTCTATATGTTATATGTTTAGGTCTATACCTAACTTTTTACAAAATAAACAAAAATAAAATAAAAATGGAAAAGAAAAGAAAAGCCGAAAAATATGAAAAACAAGCTAGTTATAAGTAACCCGTTAATATGTGTAGCATTGTATTAAAATTGTCCTACATATATGTGTGCTTTTAATTTTTAAGTAATTGTATAATAATTAGTTATGTTCTTTCTTAAGTTGATGTTAATTACTTTATGCTTTGCTTTGCTTTACTCATTCTTTAATTATAGTTTACGTAACCTATTCCTATAACCATTCCTTCACTTGAACTGAGATATTCTCTTTTCAACCTTACTGAATAAAACAAGCTTCACAAACATCCCTGAAATTTAAAGAAGAACATACTTGGCGACCTTTATTTCTTTACTTGACTAATTACTTAAATTGATGTCATCTATCATTCCTCCTTTTGTTGTTTCATGTAAATTCCTTTCTTGTTCTGTTTTTCTTTTAATCGTTCTGCATTACGTTAATTATTGTACATGGTTGTGAAAACTCTTAATGTTTATGTGTTGAAGTTATTCTGTGTTCATTATG
>JABUQX010144838.1:0-5000 GCA_015478945.1 Trachelipus rathkii | reverse complement strand
GTTTGTGTTCTTAATTACGTAAGATTCATAAAATTTACGGAATTTGTGGTTTTTTATTGTTTTTATTATTGTATTGTTGCTGGTTTCTATCATGTGGCCTTCTTTAAGTTAATTAGTTACTAGGGGTGAATTATTATTGGATGTTTGCATGTCATATTGATGTTGGTAAATTCGTCTTTTTATATCTATTGTTTCACCAATTTATTGTTTGTTACATGATTTGCAGGGTATTGTGTAAATTGCAGAGTTATTTAATGCCAAGTTTGGGTTTTAGTAGTTTTTTAAGGGTATTATTTTTAGTTACTATTTTTAAGTTCGATGTTTTGTAATTGATGTCTGTATTTACTGTTAATATATATTTGTGTTTATTAAATTCTTTGTTGTTGTTTACATTATTATCCTTATTACTGAATATTTTTTGGCTTTCCCGATGCTTTGGTGTATGATTCTTTGGGTAATTTTAATTTACTAAAAGCTTTATGATATTATTAATTTCTGCTTCGATGCAGAGATCACTGCATATGCGTAAGACCTATTGGGAGGGGAAGGAGGATAATATTGTAGATGTCATTATAAAATTTAGCTATGAGTAGGGTGGGATTTAATTTGTGTGGCGGGAGGGGGCTGAGAATGTTTGGTGCCAAGGGTTTGCTGATTTTAGAGTTTTCTGGCAGAATTGAAATTCCACCATCTCCAAGTGGGTGAGATAGAAGGATGTAAGTCTCGTCATGTAAATGTTGGATGGGGGTAATTTTTAGTGCATCTAGTGATAATTCTAAGGGCGGGTGTTTTGTGTGATTTGTAATTTTTTTGAGTTAGATTTTGACAGTGTGGGGAACCAAGGGGGAAGCGTAGTTTATTTGTTCTAAGGAGTCGTTTATAAGTAGCGTAGCTGCATATTTCCTGGGTCACTTCAGTTGTTGTTGGGATATCATTCGGAGGGTGTTTAGTTTCCATTGGGTTGATATGATTTGGTCGATGTGGGGGAGAAAGTCATATGTCATAGGTAAGTCCTAATATTTTTGGGGTTTTGTTTAGGAGGGATTGTAGTTCAAGAAAACTATTGGGTGAATTGAGGATTGGTGGCGGCTTGTGGTTAGAGGGCAATGGAGGATTTGAGGGGAGGTGGTCAGCTCTGTTGGAGAGCAACCAAGCTTAATTGTTGTAAGTATTCTGGGTGTGCAGAGGGCTGAATTTACGTCTGATGTTGGGAAATGAGGCTAATATCATCTGCGTATGTGATTAGTTTGGTGGAATGGTGGGGGTAGGATGGGCAGGTCCGCTGTGAAAAGATTGAAGAGGAAAGGGGAGAGAATGGCGCACTGTTGGACCCGTTTTGTAATTTAATAGAGTGGGAGAGATTGTTTTTGTGGAGAACTTTGGCAAAACGGTTAGTGAGAAAATTAGAGCGCCATTTTTGTCATTGTTTTCAAGAGGGGATTGCAGGATATTTTGAATAAGAATGAATGTGGGAACAGTGTCAAAGGCTTTATTGATGATTGCTATGAGAATGGATCTATGGGATGGGATTAAGCTAGCCATTGATGATGTTGGCTGTAGTTGTGGAGTGGTTGCTTTAAAAGCCATGTTGGAAATCTGGGAGGGTGATGAGAGGGGAGATTTTGTTTAATATTAGTTTCTCCAGCAGTTTACTGATGGAGGAGAGGAGAGAAATTGGGCGGTAGGAGGAGGGGGAATTGGGGTCTTTTTTAGGTTTGAGTTTTGGGAGTATGAATGCTTGTTTCCAGATTGAGGGTATATAATTGAGTTGCCAGGATTTGTTGAAGATTTCTGTGATACGGAGGAGTGCTTTTTCACCGAGGTGTTTTAGATGTAAGTTGGAGATTGAGTCTGGTCCTGTAGCTGGGGAATTTTTAAGGGTTTTGATAGTTTCTGATATCCTTTCGATTGTAAAAGGGGGTGGGGGGTTGTGGTCTGAGGGAAGTTTTCTGATTTGTTTTTTTATTTTCCTGTTATTGGGGTGGGTTGGTTTGCGAGAGATATTGGCATAATGTTTTGCTAGGCGGTCTGATTGTTGTTTTGGAGATGGGAGGGAGTTATCAGGTAAGGAGGGGGATTCGTGGGAGGGGGGTTGTTTCGAGAATTATTTAGTTTTTTAATGACTTGCCAGGTTTTCTTGTTATCAATGCGTGAGATGTTGGATTGTAGGTATTCTGAAAACTTAATCGTGGATATTGCAATGTATATGAAATTAGAGATCCATTTTACTTCTCTGTCTCCCAGCTAGCTGATTTCCTACACATTCACCACTATACATCCAGCTTAACCAACTGACTATCATCCACCTTTCCATATGACCAAACCATCTTAATTCATTACTGTTTATTCTCTTATTTATGCCAAACTTCACAGCACACAACTCCCTAACACATCCATTTCTCAATTTGTCAATTCTTATACCCCAAAGATTATCCTATCCATCCGAACAGATTGTAAATTTGATCAATAGCTACCCATTCCATGCCATAGTTTGACCTCTATACCTTAACACCAGTAACAACATACCCACATTCAAAACCCTAGCACACTCAAGACTTAGTCCCTTTGTATCCACCAAGGATTTAATTGCACCAGCCATCTTCCTACAATTCACAACTTTCCTACTTCACTTTGCAACATCCGTTCCCTTTACGTTCAACATATACAAAAATTTAAACTCAGATACTTGTTCCAGTTGCTCACCATCTAACATGACTTCACACCACAGACTCTCCTCACTCACCACCATCACGTTATTGTAATTTGCACTTACTTTCAAACCCCTCTTTTTACACAACCTGCCAAACCCCTCTACCAATCTTCTCAAGCTCTCTTCAGAATCACCACACACAACCAAATCATCAGCATTCAATAAGCAGGGCACCTTCCAGTCTTACATTCTCCATCAGTCTAATACTTTCCCCTACTACCCCCACTGCTAATTCTTTCATCACCCCATCCATATACAAATTAAGAAACCAATTAGTCATAACATCCTTGCCTCACTCTACTATATTAAACCATTCACTTTCAACTTCATTTATTCTTACACACGCTTCACTATCATCATACATACTTTTGATTTCATTCAGAAGCCTACCACCAACACCATATGTCACTAACACCTGCCACAGAGCTTCCCTATTAATCCTATTCTCTCATTATTATGTTAATTTATTTGTGATCTTATATAACCTAATTTCAGTCTCATAAAATAGCTATTCCAGTCGCCAAAATGATTAACCCAATTTCTAAAAATATTTAACAAATCTATTATGCTCTATTAAAATCTAAAATAAAATCTAAATAATTTTTTCTTAACAGTGGAGTTCCCTCTTTCCCTTCAGGAACTCCTCCCTTTCTTCATTTGGAACTCCTCCCCTTTCTTCATCTGGAACTTTACACAATCCAATAAAAATGAGGAAAAGTTTTTTTAGATTTATTTGATCCTTGTGCTTTCTTTACCAAAATTTTTTAAAATATTTTAATTATAAGTACCCAAATGACTTTAAATCTTAATTTAATCACAATTTTTCATCAAAGCATAGGAACTCTTAACCATTAAATTAATTTTGAGAATAGCAATATGTCTGTTTTTAATTTTTATTTCAATATTCATTTGGCAATACAGGCCTTGAAAAACAGTAGTTTATCACATTCAGTGGACAAGGTTGGAAACAAACTGACTAAAGAATGCTCATCTCTGGATGCATTTAATTCTGCTTCTCTCTTCTGATTCTTCCAACAAAATCCCCATGATTCAGAACTTCTTGTGGTCATGTTCCTTTAACATAACTTTTCACTACCATCTTGTGGTGGTCACACCTTTAGCCTGACAGGTTTAGATATTTTGTGAGAAAGAGAAATCTTCCTTGTTGAATAGAGAAAATTAAATTTGAATGTTAAACTATAAACAATCTCTAGTTAAGTTGTTTAAAGAATGGGAACATGATTGTAAGTTTTCTCAACCTATCCCAGAACTGTTAGCTTTTATCTAAGATAAAATAATTCACTGGTACCCAAAATAAAATGAAAGCTATAACTGGTTTATATTATAGAAGTCTGTGTACACAGTTTTATTTAATTTAGACTAAAATATTAATAATATCTCTAATAAAGACATTTGTTATAAACATTTGAACATTTATCATAGTAAGATTTAAGCAATATAGATATTTATTTGCAAATCCTGAACTATTATAATTTATATAAGAGTAGATTGAATTGTTGATAAACTCATAGAGTCTAATATTTCTGAAACATCAATATCCAGTGCTGGAACAGATTCATTGCTGAGCAAGGCCCAAAAGAATTTATTACATATATTATTGCTGTTGCTGTGGTTGCTGCTGTTGCTGCTGTTGGCTGCAAGGTTATTATCAACACATCTCCCTTCCAGAATTAAAGATGCATAATACAATACCTTTAAACAAGAGTGTTATTAGAAGAATTTTTAAGACACAAGTCACAAAGAAAGTCTCCCTTTGTTTAAGTCCCCTTGAACTCTTACAAGTAAAGAACTCAAAGTGTCAACGTGTAGCAATAAGCAATCTGGGGTTCCTAGCTGATCGATGACCCCTCTGTAGTCCCACTCACGTGGAGCCCATCCTGTGGACAGCCCACAACCACACCCTCTCACAAAACCTGCCATTCACTCTATTATGCACTTTTCTTCACCTCTGCCAAACTACCATCCTCTCCTCCTTCAGACACCCTTTACTGCTCAGCCACATTTTTTTATTAAGTCTCTCAGCTGGTCGATTCCCAGCACACTCACCGCTATACATCCGCTTAACCAACCAACTGTCATCCACGTTTCCATATGACCAAACCAACTTAATGTACTTCATTTATTCTCTCAGTTAATCCGTACTTTACACCACACAACTTCCTAATGCATTCATATTCCTTTGAAGTGGCGCACGAAAAACGCGCGAAAGCGTTTCACGATAAATGCGAGTATTGCTAAACACTCACTTGAAACTGAACGAAGCACAACG
>JABUQX010144837.1:7500-12500 GCA_015478945.1 Trachelipus rathkii | reverse complement strand
TAGTGTGCCTTGCTACTAATGGGAAAGCTTCCCGGCATCCGCGATAGGCCTGGCCAGCCAGCGGAATAGTCGTTAGGCCCGTGGAACCCAAGGACCTTTCTCGATGGGTCCCACTGACAGGTCGTATGACCTTCCTGGGGGAGGATGTTTATATATATATATATATATATATATATATATATATATATATATATATATATATATATATATATATATATATATATATATATATATATATATATATATATATATATATATATATATATATATATATATATATATATATATATTAGACTGATGCAAAAAAGTCGACCATTCTGAAATCTTCAGGACACCCTCTAAATATGTTTATTGTCTTAAAAAAACATTCTGTGCAAAATTTCACCTCAATTGAATAACTTTTAGAGGCTGCTACCGCCATTAGAACATTTAAAGGAATCGTTAGAATGTAGCAAATATCATATAATAGTCAAAATTGAGAAAGAGTATGAATATTATAGGTCACTTCAAAAATCCAAATTGAAGAAAAACAAAAATCAAATGGATAAAGTAAATAAATTTCAAAATTGTTTACATGATCTTTTTGATATTGCACATGCTAATGCACTTGAAATGATATCAATTAAAGATGACAAATTATTTTTGCAAGCTCAGAGAGAAAAGGGAAGAAGAGGATATATAAGTGGGGTTGATAAGAAACTCTTAGCAAAGCAAGAGGAAAAGCGAAAAAGGATTAATGAAGAAATTGCACGAAGAGACAAAGAAATTTTTCGCAAAAGAAAATCATCAGCTGTTGAATTTGAAAGTAATAGCAGTGATGAACATTTAGATCCCAGACCGTCTCAATTTCAAAGCATTAAAAAATCGAAGAGAGAAAAATCTATTGATAAAGTCTCAAGCAGTAGTGATGGGCAACCAGAGATTGGGGAGTCTCAACTTGAAAAAACTAAAAAAACTAATATTCATATTATTTCACCTGACCTAGCTATGGCTTTAGATAGAACCAAATTGAGCGATCGTAAAGCAATGATGGTCATTTCTGCTACTGTTTCTTCTCTTGGAAAAGATATTGATTAGGTGGTTATAAGCAGAAGCACGTTACAACGAAAAAGAAAAGACATAGTTAAAGAAATTTTTGATGATCTACGGCAATCCTTTTCCACGGAGACACCTCTTACAGTACACTGGGATGGAAAGTTAATACCTGATTTAACTGGAACTGAAAGGGTAGATAGGTTACCTATTTTAGTATCTGGAGGAGGTATATCAAAGCTCTTGGCTGTACCTAAGCTTGCTAAAGGAACAGGACAAAATATTGCAGATGCTGTAATTGATTGCCTACAAGATTGGAATTTGAAAGATGTTATTAAAGCTATGTGTTTTGATACCACGGTGTCTAACACTGGACCCAAAAATGGTGCTTGTATCAGAATTGAAAATAATTTACAAAGAAATTTACTTTACTTACCTTGTCGACATCATATTAATGAAATCATTATATCTGATGTCTTTGATACATGCTATAATATCTCAAAAGGTCCAGATATTCCATTATTCAAACGATTTCAGCAGATTTGGAAGGACATAAATAAAAATATATATGAAACGTAGTACACATAACTTTTGGAATGATGAAATAGTGACATTCTGTAAACATCAGCTGCAGAAATTTCACCCTAGGTCACCCTAGAATTAACAATTCTTTATATAGGAGGTACGCCTGAACATGGTTTCTCATTCCGGCAGCCTAGTGCGCTGCATTGAGCCAGATGGATGGCACGCGTAATTTACAGCATTAAAATTGTACTATTTAGGGGCAATTAAAGTTACGTAAAAGAGAAGAGGGTGCAATGAAAAGATTTGTCAAGTTTGCTGTCCGTTATTATGTTCCTAATTGGTTTTCAGCTCCTTCTGCTTCTTGTGCGCCAAGAGTAGATTTAAAATACTTGAAACAACTTGAATCTGATGATGATTCAGATCTTGCACTAGTAGCAAGGCGTGCTCTCAGTCGCCATTTATGGTATTTAAGCGAGGAGCTCGTATCACTTGCTTTTTTTGATAATAATATATCCACAAAGTTGAAATGCAAAATGGTTGAGGCATTGCAGAAGCCAGGTTTACATACATCAAGTAAACGATACGTATTAAATGATAACGAAAAAGTAAATGATAAAACACTGACAGAATTTGTTTCCAGCTCAAGTCTTTCGTTTTTCACAAACTTAGCTCTACCATGTACGTTTCTTAAAGAACATCCCTCAAAATGGAACGACTTAGAAGAATATAATCGCGTTAAAAAATTTGTAAATTCTATGCGAGTAGTGAATGATAATGCAGAAAGATCTGTTGCATTAATAAAAGACTATAACACAAACCTTACCAAAAATGAAGAACAATTGCAATATTTACTTCAAGTCGTTGAATCTCACAGGGAAAAATTTCCTAAAGGAACAAAATCTGAATTAAAAAAGAAATTGAAAGTAATAAAACAAACACAATAGAACATTAATCATTATTAAATAAATTGTGGAATAGGCCTACGCGGGAGACCACATTAAAATAAAACGCATCTTTAAAGTCACCCTGGGTGATGTAAAAACTATAAAATTACTTTTTCAAAACCTATGGCACCATTTAAACTTCTTTGAATCAAGGCAGAATTTTGTAAATAATGTTATCTCATCGAGCCTCACATTTTGAGTCCATGAGACTTATAAACA
This sequence comes from Trachelipus rathkii, assembly GCA_015478945.1. Classification (NCBI taxonomy): domain Eukaryota; kingdom Metazoa; phylum Arthropoda; class Malacostraca; order Isopoda; family Trachelipodidae; genus Trachelipus; species Trachelipus rathkii. Next base: position 9,780 of record JABUQX010144837.1, on the reverse strand, counting down.
AATGAAATATCCTCTCAAAAACTGAGTGGTCTAATATATATATATATATATATATATATATATATATATATATATATATATATATATATATATATATATATATATATATATATATATATATATATATATATATATATATATATATATATATATATATAGGTGAAATTTGGTTTAAAACTACAACTCATATCTCAAAAACTACAATAAAGGGAAAAGGAATACATTGTTAGAATCCTGGTAACATTTTAGTGCGGAAAATGTAAAACTACAATAGCTACAGCAAAAAGAAATACATTTTTGGAACCCTTGTAAAATTTTATTACAAAAATGTAAAAAAATAAAAAAAAAATTATTGTTAATAATTATAGTAATATGATTTAAGAGCCTATTAAGAGACCTTTATTGGTTACTCGTTAAAACAAATAGACTTTTATTAAATTTTTGCTTTTTTTTTTTGAACACCCCAAGGGTATACCGCACCGATGGCAGGGGTCGGGGTCTCTTCGGCCTTCCGGGGAACTACGGGGTAAGACTAATTCCCCTCTGGTTAGGGCCCCGGAACCCTGCTCTTTGGTGCATTGGGTGTCAGTGGGGGTTCCTCCGCCCTCTCTACGGGGGTATGGAAAACGTCCCCCTGTGTTCCCCGTCGGCTCGAGCCCCGTACATTGCCGTGTAATACCTTTACAAATAATATAATATATATATATATATATATATATATATATATATATATAATTATATATGTATATATATATATATATATATATATATATATATATATATATATATATATATATATATATATATATATATATATATATATATATATATATATATATATATATATATATATATATATATATATATATATATATTAGTGATGGGACGATTAATCATCATCGTCATCGTCATCGTCATCGGCAAAATCGGCATATTTTTTCCAAATCGTCATCATTCGTCATCGTCAAATTTTGACGATTAATTTTCCAATTAATTAAAATAATCCTGAGAGCTTTGAAAAACTATAATCCAGTAATTCAATAATAATAATAATAATAATAATAATAATAATAATAATAATAATAATAATAATAATAATAATAATAATAATAATAATAATAATAATAATAATAATATTAGATATTTAACAATTGTCCCTATATATATATATATATATATATATATATATATATATATATATATATATATATATATATATATATATATATATATATATATATATATATATATATATATATATATATATATATATATATATATATATATATATATATATATATATATATATATACTATATATACCCATTTTGCTTATGGTATGTATGTTCCAGTGCCCAATGGTTCGCCTTTCTCTTTTTGCTTTTCATATCCACACTCATCCTCCAGGACAACATATCATATACACATACTTATATTCACACCCTCTCTTCTAGACAACATCTACAGACATCCCTATCCCTTTATATCCATACGTGTAGGAAGAAAAAATTGTCCACATCGTACGTCCTGCGTGTCGTAGAAGGCGACTAAGGGACGGTGTAGTTAGGTTGGCTGCCTACTACCATTTATCTTTTGCCAGGAATGTTAATGCATGCCTCGGAGAAGGTCGTGATCGCAAGCGCCCTTCTATCCTTTCGGCGAAAATGTATGAATCGTATCTATATATGAAATGCAGAGGAATAAATGTTGAGGAGATGAGGAGAGGGAGGTGATGGATGTATTTAGAAATTGATTTGCTCGTTGTGACTGAAACAAAGATGAAAGGGAAACGGTGAAAATGAGTGATGTGGTGTGATATGTGTTTGTGAGGGTGTGGAAAGGAATGAGAGGGGTAGAAGGATTTGCAATTCTGATGAGTGAGTTGTGGTAGAGAGCTATGGTAGATTTTGTGTGTGAGTACTAGAAGTCTAAAGGTTAAATTTAAGTTTGAAAAGATCAAAATTTGTGTGGTTGCGACACATGATCCATCTGAGGGTAATGTTGAAAAGAGTACCATTTTCTGGGATAATCTGAATGATGTTTTGGAGGGGGGAATAAGAGATTCAGTTCATTTGCCACATCTGCCCATTCAAGGATTTTTTTTACAGTTGTCACTACCACTCCTCATGGGCAGAGCCCTATTCAAGGAAGGGGTGTATTCAAAAGTTCACCTCTAGCGCAAATTACGCATATGAGCACAGACGCAGGCTTTAAAGTGAGGAGATTAAATTCAGTAGGAAATACAGAAGATGGAAGAGAATTCCACAAAACAGAGGTGGTG
>JABUQX010144836.1:12500-16091 GCA_015478945.1 Trachelipus rathkii | reverse complement strand
TATATATATATAGTATATATATATATATATATATTTGTATATATATATATATAATAGAGAGTGTTAATACTAAATAATGAAAAGGCTTATAGTAAATCAGTAAACCTGTTATTTTATCTAAGGTGGAAAAGGTTCCATTAAAAAAAAAAAAAAAAAAAAAAAGTGAGAAAAAAAGGGGGAAACAAATTTTTTTTTCTTATATTTTTATTGTTATTATATTTAAAATTATTATTATTACTATTACAAATGAAATTATTATTATTATTATTATTATTATTATTATTATTATTATTATTATTATTATTACAAAATGAATGAGAAATTGTTGTTGTTGTTGTTGTTGTTGTTGTTGTTGTTTTGTTGTTGTTGTTGTTGTTGTTGTTAAGTAGTTGTTAAGTGGTTGTTGTTGTTGTTGTTGTTATATAGTTGTTGTTATTATTATTATTATATTACAAAGAGTTATTGATATTACATATATTACATAATTATTATTATTATTATTATTATTATTATTATTATTATTATTATTTTAGCAAGTAATATACCAATATATGAATTATTTAGGAATAACACTAACAATTATTTTAAAAGCAGTTCATCATTAACTAAACAAAGTTAATAAAATAATTCTGATGCTTTAATTTAATTAGTAAATTCTTACGTCAATTAATTTTTAGAATACTTTAATATTTTTAAATTTTGATACTTTTATATTACTTAATTTTTTGGAAATAATAAATATTTTTTGATAATTCCGTTTTATTATAATCACAGGGCTGCTTCTGTTGACCCATTAATATCATAGAAAGTTTAACTTTTAAAATGCACTGTGAACTCTTAAGTTTAATTTATTATTTTATAATGGAAATTCTTGATTTTGTTAGGGAAAATATCTGGAAATTTGCGAATTTTAAATTTGGACATATTTTTTCTTTTTAAATTTAATTTCATCAACTTCAATTTTTTAACAAAAGGGGTTATCGGAGTTAGTTCTAAAACATCGATTTCGCGAATTTTCTCTGACACAAACCGTTTGTTTTGTGGTAATAAGTTTTTGCCAAATTATGAGTGCCAACATATCGGAAAAAAATTACAGCATTAAGATGTGGTATAAGCAAAAATTTTAACTGGTTGGTCTTGAGGTTGTACTACTTTCATAATCCTTTGGATGATTATTTAAAGATTGCACCTCGTTCTCTTTTCCCATCATTATCGCTTGGTAGCTAACAGTTGGGTTGACACCACCAAGGAACTGACGGCATTGTCTGGTGCTTGGTTTTCTTTCATTGTTAACTTTTGGAACATTTAAAGTGTTTATTCTAATTTCCTCTTTGTCGCACATCAGCACTAGGATGGAAAGAGGAATATGTAAAGTTAGGGTTAGCATTTTTGACAAAATGCTAGAAAGAATGTGAGGAAGAGAAACTAGATAAATTGTTGCATTTTTATTGAAAATATTATTTGAGTTTCTAAAAAAATTTAGCAATTTTTTTTTTTGCACAATTCCCTAACGAAATATTTGTAAGAATAATTAATGAGACTCTAGAGTTTGATGTGAGACAGCGTCCAACCGATGGATAGCAAGAGAACAAGCCGATTAAACTAAGGTTTGTGAGTTTTGGCTGAAGAGAAAAAGAATTGAATGTAAACATCAGTGTCAATATAGAATATTATATAGTAATGGAGAAGTGGTAGACAAGTTAGGAAAGCTCACAGACTTTATCTTGAGAACCAGAGGAAAGTCCTTGACGGTAGTGAATATTGAAATCTCCCAAAATGAGGATTTCAGAGAAAGCAGAAAAATAGAGAATGCTCTTTATAATAGATAATTTTATATTAAAGATATTCAAATAATTTAGAATAATCAGTAGAATTTGATGATAAATGCTCGTATTATGCCTGAAATGAATAAACATTCATAGAAAGGGTTTAACCTAACACCTAAGCCTAAGCCTAAGCCTAAGCCTAAGCCTAAGCCTAAGCCGAAATTCGGAAGAGTTCAAATTTGAAACACTAAAATATATATTATTGTGTAAAAATGTCGAACATCCACATTAGAATGAAAATGAGAATATAAACAGTAAAAAGAAATAAAGTAGGGTTTGTTATTGAAGCGCTCAGACACCTGTGTTTCGACTAGGTATGAGATGAGCTCTAGAAGAGAAGAGGTGATGTTCAACTATGGAAATTAGAACAGAAACTGCAAATGTGGTAGAAATTAATGAAGAAAAGGATTATGCACAAGAAGTCGATAGAATCTTGACTGCACCCACTCCATCTTCAGAGGCCGCCAATTCCCAACCAATGATGGAGGAGGAGTGGACGGGGGAATGTCGCCCCCTCCTAACATCTCAATGGAACTATGTTTGCTAGCCATTTTTATTTCGAAAAGAAAGAAGAGTTGTATGTGTGTGTTTGTTTGTTTATATAAGGTTGTAGGCCACATATAAAGATGGAAGTGTCCCTTGAACCTGCATATCCTCACTCCCAACTATGATGTCGTAAACCTGTCATAAATACTCTGCGCTAAAGAGACACAGAGGTTAAGGACCATGGGGTCACTTGGAGTAGAGAGAGACGATGGTCAACCTCACCATAACACTCCATAAGCTCAATGAGGTGTCTTGCATCGCTTTCAAATTGATAGAAGTAATGAAGGGGGTGGAGTCGTCGGTATAAGAGTGCTCAGAAGACGAAGTAACAGATAGAAAGTTATTAATGAAGATAGCAAGAAAAGTTGGGGATGGAATCATGATTTACACCACTATTAATGGTTTTATCAAATGAATGATATACGTCTACAACAGCAGCTATATAGTGATCTGAAAGGAAACTAGAGTGGAGGTTACATAAAGAAGAGGAGCTACCGAAAGAGAGGTTTAGAGATCAAAACTATATGCCAGAATCTATCGAAAACTTTCGACATGTCAACCATCACAAGAAAATATTCACAGAAATATCAAAGGATAGAGGGCCAAACGTCAGAGAAAAGGAGATGAAGATCATGAGTAGAGCGTTCTTTTTGGAAGTCATAATGACGATTGGAGGTAAGATAAGAGGATTTAAAATGTTTCCAAAGTTTCCTGTTTAAGAAAGATTAAAAATAATTGAGTAGCAGAGGTTAAAGCGATATGACAAGAGTTAGACGGTTAAGAGGGGTCTCTCTTTCTTGAGGTTGTGTGAGCTTCGGTTCAAAAAATTTCCGACCCCGACTGGAGTCGGTTCAAAAATTACCGACTCCAACCCGACTCCGACCCGACCCTTTGAAATTACCGACCTGACTCCGACTTCGACTCACCCTTTGAAAATTACAGATCCGACTCTGACCCGACTCGCACCCTTTGAAAATTACCGACTTCAACTCCGCTCCGACTCCGACCCGACTCCACCCTATTCAAAATTACCGGACTCCGACCCGACTCACCCTTTCTCAAAATTGCCGACCTGACCTGACTCACTCTCTTCAAGCGATACGACAAGAGTTAGACGGTTAAGAGGGGTCTCTCTTTCTTGAGGTTGTATGAGCTTATGCTTTCAGCATGAAGGAAAGGTCGAAGATGATAAGTAAATTAGACTGCAAGCTAGAGAGCA
>JABUQX010144836.1:0-7500 GCA_015478945.1 Trachelipus rathkii | reverse complement strand
GCAGAGCATATATATATATATATATATATATAGTATATATATATATATATATATATATATAGATATATAAGAGTTAGTATATATATATATATATATATATATATATATATATATATATATATAGTGTTATATATATATATATATATATATATATATATATATATATATATATATGATAGCAGTAGTATATATATATATATATATATATATATATATATATATATATATATATATATATATATATATATATATATATATATATATATATATATATATATATATATATAGGTAAAACTAAAAAAAGTAAATCTTCGCATGATATCTCTAAACTACATAGTATACAAGAAAACCAATAACATATATGGAATCAGAGTATGAAATGTGTCGAAAATGATTTTTTAATATCTTCAAAACCAAGATAGGTACAGAAAACTAATAACATATATGGAATCAGCGTATGAAATTTGTATGAAAAAAAGGGAAAAATGTTTGTTTGTTTTTTTTTTAACTAAAAGAATACCTTCTGGTAAAACCGCAGATGTAAAAGAGTTGACTTCGGCCTCTGGGGAAGACGTACACTTGTCTCCCTCTGTCCCACCGTCGGCTCGAACCTTCTAGAAAAAAATCATACGCTGATTCAAAATATGTTATAAATAAAAATCCTTTTTTCATACAACCATACGCTGATTCCATATATGTTATTAGTTTTTTGTACCATCTTTAGGTTGGGAGATATCACGCATATTTTTAGTTTGTCGTTTATATATATATATATATATATATATATATATATATATATATATATATTATATATATATATATATATATATATATATATATATTTAATGAAAGTCTGTTTTATAAGATTCTAAATAAACAGTTTCTTAGTAGAACTGCTAAAAATGATGATAAACAACCCAAAACTGAAAGGAAGTTGCATAAAGGAGCTATGATGAAAAAAAGCAATCAAAATGCAATATTTATCTGAGTTGTATGATTTAAATTAAGTATTATCTACATTTTTTATCCCTTTACATAATGTACAGAAAAATAACTGTGGGTTTTAAAGGCATATTGATGAAAAAAAGTAAGTAAATTAGCCGTATTTAGAGTCGTGCGGTAAGGCTTATTATTGAATAAAAAAAAAATTCTCAATCGAAATGCTATATGTCGCTCTCCATTGTATTGTATATTCGACCATATTTACTAATAGAATAAGTCAATAAGGGCTATTTTTCTTTTAGAAGCGGAATTTTTTTTTGAAGTTCTGCACTCAGAGTCAGCATATAAAATTTAATATTATAAAATCTTATATAATATATTATTTTCATCCCACAAAAGTATACATGCTGTAATTATTTTTTTACTTAACATAGGTACGCATTCATTGCATGCTTGTATCTTCATATATATATTATATATATATATATATATATATATATAGCATATGATATATATATATATATATATATATATATATATATATATATATTATTATATTATTATATATATATATATATATATATATATATTATGATATATTGACCGAGAAAAATACACCAGCGCCAATGAAACGAACATTCTGGCAACACATCGTCGCCGTTAGACAATTTACAGACCGCTTTCCCACTGAGCTAATGATAATAAATTATAATGATAGGCATATATATATATATAGCATATATATATATATAAGATTTATATATATATATATATATATATATATATATATATATATATATATATATATATATATATATATATATATATATATATATATATATATATATGTATTTATTTGTTTTTTTTATTTATTTACACTTGTCGTTTCCAAAGCTTCAGTGACTCATGATTCGCTAGTTTTATAAATTGATAAAAAGAGCATGAGTATATATATATATATATATATATATATATATATATATATATATATATATATATATATATATATATATATATATATATATAGTTATCCCTCCTCATAGAACGCGGGGATTAGGTTTCTGACCTCCCGCGTTATAGCGATTATCAGTATAACTTAACCCCTGAAAATCATTGATTTTTAAAAAGTTTTCCTATGTATAAGGTGAATTAAATAGCAGCAGTATTTTATTTATCCTTAATAATAATTGAATAAATTTGCAGATATAATGTTATTTACAGTACAGTGTATAAACATTTAATTGACTAGTTAATTAGTAGAATATTTATTACATTAATGTACAGTACTGTACATATCTTAAATTGAACAAAAAAAGTTTTTTTAAATGAAAAAAATATACAATGTATAAACCTTTATAAATTTGAAGATAATTTTTTTTCATATTTAAGTGAATAGCCTAAGTAGGCCTACTGTAAAATAACATTTAATCCAGTTGTGCACAAAAATAGTTTCTTCAAAGTGTAAATAGTTGAAGGAGTTTAAGAGATGAAGGTGGTCTTGCAATCTGTAGATTTCAATGTTGGTTTTTGAGAAATAGATTGTTATCAGTAATTGACACTTTTGATGCATATGTATGTATTTTAGAATTTTAATTTTATTTTCGTATTTTTGTAATTTTTTTTTTTTTTATCGTTTTACCAACCGCGTTATAGCTAGACCTCGTTCTATAAGACCGCGTTCTACGAGGGACGACTGTTTATATATATATATATATAGTTGCTTATAGCAGTATATATATATATATAGCATATATATATATAAATATATATATAAGTATATGTATATATATATATATATTATATATATATATATATATATATATATATATATATATAAAGTAATGATTTATAAAAAAAATATAGACAGTGCTAGTTAACTATAACCGAAGGAGAAGAAGAAGAAGAAGAAGAATGAAAATAAATTATAAAAATCAAATAAATTTGTGACAATACCTGTCCCTGGTTAAAAGGTGCTCCAACAATACCAATTCGAAATTGCTGAAAAATTTTGAACTACCATATCTTAACATCTTTAATTTTGAAACGACACTAATTTTCTGTTTAATATATATAGGCTATATATATATATATATATATATATATATATATATATATATATATATATATATATATATATATATATATATATATATATATATATATATATATATATATATATATATTGTATTATAAGAATCTGTTATTTTTTTTTTTTTGCATTTTGTTAGGAAATAACGTTAACATTAATTTTTTGGTAAAACACTACTTTAAAAAAATCTAAATTTGAAATAAAAGGCTCCTACATTTCATATTTATAACATTCTTTTTCGGACGTTATTATCAATTATAGCAAAACCATCTGATTTTCATGAAACTTACACATGAAATGTTTGAAATTATTCTCTAAAGAAAGAAAAACTTGAAATAAAAGATGAGAAATGAGCCTTAAAAAAGTTTATGAAGTTTCCGTATTGCATATTTGCAACATGTTTAGTGCTAGATGCTTCTATTTAATTTTATAGGCTTATCTTGAAGCAATACTTTTGCTATTTTTTTTTCAGCACTCACAGGTAGAGTTACTTGGGGGGAACCCATTGCAGACAAATGTTCGTATGCCATGCATTTATTTACTACTAAATTTTAACATAAATGTTATTTTCTAACGATACAGTAAACAAATAAAAATAACATAAAAATAACAAAATTTCTTTTAAAACAACAGGATATATATATATATATATAATATAAAAATAAATATATATATATATATATATATATATATAATATATATATATATATCTTATATATAATATATTATATATATATATATATATATATATATAAGAACACAAAACAACACATGAAGGATACTGGAGATATACTGGGACAAGCACAGTGTGTGCTTAATGGGTAGGATAAAAAAGGAAAGGACAGTACTGCGTTTTTATCTCGTGAGGATTCAAGCGTCGCCAATCAGGAAGAAGGATTTCTACTATCAAAATACCAAAATAAACTACGATCTTTAAACCAGTTCTTATCATACATGTGGTTGTGATAATATACCGTATATATATATATATATATTACCGGTTATATATATAGCATATATTGAGCAGCATATATAGTTATATAGTTTATATATATATATATATATATATATATAGTTATATATATTTATTTATTATATTATATATATTATTATTTATTATTATATATATATATATATATATATATTATATATATGTATATGTATATTCATATATAAGTATTATTGGTTATTATGTTAAGGCTGGAGGTTATATATATTATTGTTATTGTTGTTATTATGTTATTACATATATATATATACTAAGTTATATATAGCATGCAAAAACACATATATATAATATACAGCTAGCTATTATTATTATTGATATATGATATATTATTGGTTATTATACACATATTAGATATTATATATATTACTATATATTATTATTACATACATACATATTATTACAATTATATTATTATATTTATTATTGATATATGTATATTACATATATACATACATGTTATATTATATACATATTATTGTTAGTTATGGTTACATTATATTATTACATATATATATTATAATGGTATATATATATATTATTGTTATTATTGTTATTATATATATATATATAGTATATATTATTATTACATATAATATTGGTTATTATATATATGTAATCGTGGTGATATTTTATGGTTATTGTTACTATTATTATAATGATATTATTACAAGATATATATACATATATACATTACACATTTTAGTAGATTTTATCAATTATTATTATATATTGTTATGTTGTTACATACATACAGCAACGGTATATATATATTATTATTATATTATTGTTGGTTATTATTATTGGTTATACATATATATATTATTATATATTATTACCTATATTATTATACATTATATTATTATAGATATATTACATATATATATAAATCATATTATACATTACATATATATATATTGTTATTATTATTATTAGTTATTATATTATTATTACATATATACATACATACATATTATATTATTGTTAACATATATATATATAATCGAGAGTTATATATATATATATATATACATATATACATACATACATATATATTAATATTATACATATATGGTATATATATATTGCTATATATATATACATATATATATATATGTATATGAGCAAAGGCAGCAGCAGTATATATACATAGTTAGCATATACATACTATATATATAGCATAGCAAAGCAGCGCAGCTGGGCTGGTTGTTACATATTGTTGCTAAGAGCAGTATATACGGTATATATACATATGTTGGTTGGTTATATATTATTATAGATAAATATATATATATATTAGTATATGTTATATTATATATATATATATATATATATTCTGCTATATGCATATATATATATTTATATATATATATATATATATATATATATATATATATATATATTAGGGTTGGTCGACGAACCAGGGTGCGGTGCGGGAGGAGCAATGCCAACAAAATACCTTTTTAGTGACCTGCGGTGAGGTGCGGAAGAAAAAATTAAAAGTGCGGTATTCGATCACGATAATAATTAACGGTGCAGGTTTGGTGCCTGGTGCGTGGGCCGTTGAAGCGCAAGCTCGCACCGCAACCGCTCCCGACAGATTCGAAAATCAAAAAAAAAAAAAGAAATAAAAATTTATATATATATATATATATATATTTATTTTTTTTATTTATATATATAGTATATATAAGAGTATATATATATATATATATAGCAGTTATATATATATATATATATATATATAGATTTATATAGTTTTTTCATTATAAATTTTTATAATTATATATATATATATATATATATTATTATTATTATTATTATTATTATTATTATTATTATTATTATTATTATTATTATTATTATTATTATTATTATTATTATTATTATTATTATTATTATCATTATTATTATTATCTTCCTTCCATCCTCAGATTTGGGGTGAGGAGCGCAGCATACACCGGAACAGAAAAGTAGTAGAATACATAACGCAAGTCGAAATGAAAGCCCCCTTCTACCGTCCAATTTATACTCCCAGTGAGAAATCGTCGCAATCAGAAAAATCTAACCTGAGGCTTCACGAGTAAGAGACGGACCCTCACTGTAGTACTTCATCAATGTAGGATTAATCCCCTGGGTAAAGCCCACAACCATACTTTCTCACAAAACCCCTCCATTGACTCCTGCTATGCAAATTTCTTCTCGCTTCTGCCAAACTCACATTCCTCTCCTCCAGGCATTCCTTTTCTGACTCAATCCGCTTTTTCTTCGGTCTCCCAGCCGGTGAATTCCCAGCACACTCACCACTATACATCCGCTTAACCAGCCGACTATCATCAAACCATCTCAACGTACTTTCATTTATTTTCTTATTTACCCCTTTCTTCACACCACATAACTCTTTAATACTTTCATTTCTCATTTTATCAATTCTTCTCACACCTAACAAGCCCCTAAGATTGTGCATCTGAACACATTGTACTTTAGATCTATTATTTGATATATATATATATATATATATATATATATATATATATATATATATATATAAGAATATTATACATAGTTATATATATATATATATATATATATATATATATATATTAAGAAAGTTATATATATATATATATATATATATTATATATTATATATCCCAAATTTCTTCGATCCTTGATCATCTATAAATACCAGTGTGCAGACTGTCACACATGCTACATAGGGGAATATTCTCTTCAATACCCTCTTTCACTTATACATAATGGCCTACACATACATAATGGCCCCGGGTTTTTGTATTATTATTCACCATGCGCGGCACCCTGTTTGGCCCCCACGTTCGAGTGCGAGCGGAAGGAAAGTAATGCTCTGCTTGGTCAGTAGCAGTGGAAGTATTCTCGGATTCTTCTTTTGTCTCGTCGTAGCGTAGTAGTCGAACACTTGCACGCTCATCTGCTAGTGTCCAGGATTGTATCCCAGCATGGTGAAAATACATCAGGGTATTTACAAAATTTGATTGCAGGGTATTGTTTCACTTATACATAATGGCCCCCCGGTTTGGTACTGTTATTTCACCATGTGCGGCACCCCTGTTTGGCCCTACGTTGAGTGCGAGTGGAAGTCACTTAATAATGCTCTGCTTGGACAGTAGAAGTATTCTCGGATTCTTCTTTGTCTCGTCGTAGCGCGTAGTGGTCAAAACACTTGCACGCTCATCTGCTAGGGTAAAGGATCGTATCCCAGCATGGTGAAAATACATCAGGGGGTATTTAAGCAAATATATATATATATATATATATATATAAGGTTATATATATATATATGTTATATGTTGTTATATATATATACGTTATATATATATATATATATATATATTGAAAGCGGCGCACGAAAACGCGAAAAAGCGTTTCACGATAAATGCAGAAAACGGTTAGACTCCGCATTCCCAGCTACCGAACGAACGTTG
>JABUQX010144835.1:25000-27445 GCA_015478945.1 Trachelipus rathkii | reverse complement strand
ATATATATGTCTTGTTAGAAACTAGCTTGACAATATGAGTATTAAAATGATTTAATTAAGTTTCTCCTTTATTAAAATTAATTGCATAGAAATTGTTACAGACATCTTCAACAGAATAATTATTTATTTTAAGACTCAATATATTTTACAAGTTGCTTTTTAATCATTAAAATTTCATGTAATTTAATATTTTTTTTCTACCCCTTATTCTTCCTTCAATTTAGTAAATAACATTTGTCCTTCAACTCCCTTGCTTCTTTGCTCTATTTGCATAGGTCATACAATACTTAATTTTCTTTTTCACAATTACTTTTTAACAATCAAATTCTAATGGAAGTTACTTATTTGGCTAAGGCAAATAAAAAGCCTAGAAGCAAAAGAGCACTAAGGCTCCACACCTTTACAAGCTGGCTATGTTCTTCAGACTCCCGATACATTCAATTTTGCCAGCTTTTCGAGCTTACAGAGAAGAAACGCCACTTAGCGTTCTTTACTCCAGTTGCACAAAAACAACCGTTACAACTACAGCGTACATGATTATCATAGAAGGGGATCTCCCCTCTTTTACAATGTGACCCTAGAGTGGGGGGCCACTTGAATTAAACATTCGGACCCCTCGTTCCCCCTCAATTTATTCATTTAAACTTTTCAAGATTTTTTTTTAAATATTACTTCATCATGATATTTTTATAAAAATTACTATTATTATTATTTTTTTCATATTTAATATAATTACCATAACCACCAGTTAAGATAAATGTATACATATGATAATTAATTAACAATCAATTCTTATTTCAATATGTTTCAACCCATTTTTTAAAACTTTTATCGACGGTCCCGCATAGCTCTTTCATATTTAATAATTGAATAAAAAATTTCCTTTGGATAAAAAAACAAAACTAAACCCTTTGTCCCTCCTAATTTGACAAATTCCTTTTCAAACAAAATACCTGAACAAGACAACTATTTTTTTCTTTTTTTTAAGATCAATATGGCACTTCCTGCCTAATTCTATCATCGCCTTTTGGCGGAATTCGGTATGTTCAATATTTTATATAAAATTTAATTCGTAATATCAAGATATTAAAAGGAGGAAACATACATTATCCAACCAAAACAAAATCAATTTAAATTCTTTCCTGAACTGATGTTCCGCCCAAACAAATCATTTCATTTGACTTACTGAATAAAATATTTCGTACAAGATATAATACTGTTCGTAGTCGATTAAGACTTCATAAATTATAATAATAGATTTCCCAACTTAACAAAACTAAAAATACTATTTTAGTTATTTGCGTACTACCGGCTGAGAGCGTATTTTTTTCTTAAATATAAAATTCACACATAAAATGGATCCCTATCTAATAAAATTTAAAACTTCGTTTCAACAAAATACGCACTTTTGTCTTTGAAAAAGCGGGCAAGTTTCAAAGCTGCCACTTTAGCTTTCTTTAGAGTTGCCAATGCGTACTTTCTGGAAGGCAACATGCGATACCTTAACAAATGGTCCATTTGAAACAAAGATTTCTATTATTCTTTTTGTAAAACTACACACATTTAAAAAAGCCTTATTATTGACAATCACCATCACTAATTGTGAAATCTTAGATTAATTTTTATTGTTATCATCATTAATCATCATAGTTAAATGTACACAACAATTTTAACTTGATTAACCAAATTCGAATGTCTGTACGATTTTTTTGTTCCTCTTTTCGTCTTTTTCTCTTTATATATATATATATATATATATATATATATATATATATATATATATATATATATATATATATATATATATATATATATATATATATATATATATATTATAGAGTTATTATTTGTTATTATGTTATATATATATATATAGCATATATATATTATGTTATTATAGTTATGTTATTATTATTATATATATATATATATATATATATATGCATATATATATATATATATATATATATATATATATATAAAAATATATATGTTATGTTTATATATATATATATATATATATATATATATATATATATATATATATATATATATATATATATATATATATATATATATATATATATATATATATATATATAAGGAAAACGAAAGGCATCTTCGCCTCGAGTCCTCCCTCGCTTTCGGGTAAACATTTCGTTCGTTCGTTGTTGTGATGGTAGGGAGCGAATTGAAGTTATCGTAGATTTGGAATTTTGTAGTATTCTTCCCCTGTTTTTCATCAGGTTTCAAAATATGAGATTATTCAAGTTAGGGTTAATATTCTCTACTCTGCTAAACTTTCGTCTCATTGTGATTTTATTTTTTATTTTTCTTTCTTGATTGGAATTTCACTTTTTTCAGGCACTTTAAATTACCGTTAATTACCTTGATTACTCTTCCATTAGAAGATAATTGGGGTTTAATTTGTGTTTAATAATATTC
>JABUQX010144835.1:17500-20000 GCA_015478945.1 Trachelipus rathkii | reverse complement strand
TCCCTCAAAACTCGGGGAGGAATGCCGTCCGGGCCACCTGCCTTCCTAACGTTCATAGATTTCAAGAGCCCATGCACCCGATCAAATGTAATCACAGGCAAAGGCATAGGACACATGAGAGGAGAAGGAGGAGGATGAGGAATGCCAGAATCGTCCAGGGTTGAGTTAGAGGAAAATAGGAGGCCGAAGAGATTGGTCTTTTCAGTTGGAGAATTAGCAACAGAACCATCAGATCGAATAAGAGGAGGAAAGGTAGATTTGCAGAAGTTGTTAGAGATGTTTTTGGCAAGAGGCCAGAAAGATTTGTCAGTAGGAGAACCAAGGAGGTTAGCGCACTTTCGTTTGATGAAAGCCCGCTTTGCTCGTCGAAGAGTATCCCTGCAACGATTTCTAGCTGAATGAAAATTAGCAAGAGAATTTTTCCACTCCCGATACGCACTGTCTCTAGCCTGAATGGCCAGAGAACAAGCACGATCGAACCATGGATTATGAGGAGAGAAAGATTTAGTCGAAGAAGGAATGAACCTGCTCATCCCATCAACGATTACAGCTCCCACCTTATCGGCAGAAGTCGAAGCGTCACCAGAGACAAAGCAGTCATTCCAATTATAGTTATCAGTCCGATCAAAGTGCCAGAAAAAATGCGTAGGGCAGGATATATATATATATATATATATATATATATATATATATATATATATATATATATATATATATATATATATATATATATATATATATATATATATATATATATATATATATATATATATATATATATATATATATATATATTTATATATGTAATATATATATATATATATATATATATATATATATATATATATATATATATATATATAATAAAGATATATATATATATATATATATATATATATATATATATATATATATATATATATATCAGGCTTGGGTTCAAGAAAAAGTATTTGTACTTGTACTTATGGGGACGCTGAGCGTAGAAACACTAATGTAATTTATTTGGAATTAATTATACACCATTTGAAAGAAGAAAGATTTCTCTACAATATTTATTTCGATGACACATGCAAAAAAATATTTAGATTTTGAGTAATTTCTTTCCAAATATCATGAATCAGCATTTTCATCAGCAATTTTTAACAGCGAATTTCTGCTGAACTACAAAAGATTTTTGCAAGCGGATTTCACTAAAATACTTGCCATACACATATGTTTTATGAAACAACTCACAAGTAGCAGCAATATATAGAGAATTTATTTTTTTTTATTTTTTTGCTAAATCTCAATTTTTTTTTCTCCATAAAATTTATAAGGTATCCGAAATATAACAAAAGGTTTTATATTTGCATGAATCATACATCAAAATGATGATCAATGTATAAGAAATTGAAAACAAAAAAGAAAAGTATAAAATAGTGTTGGATTTTTTGTTATACCCGAAATAGCAGCTCAATGTAAAAAAAAAAATTTTTTTAGTAAAATAGTCAAGAAGTTGAACTATGAGCAGCGGCAAAACCATTGGGTATACAACAAATTTATATAAATAAAAAAATGTGTATCTCGCCAATTTTTACAAGTTGTAAAAATTTAATTATAATCAGATGAATAGTAAAAAAGTTATATGCCATCAATTATTTGAATTTTTTCTTTTTTTGCAACTAAAAAAAGAAAAATTCGCAATAACTTTTTTATTATAAATCCGATTAATACGAAACTTTCAGAGCATGTATAATTGGAAAGGATACACATATTGTGTTTAAATAAATTTTTTGTATACCAAATACTTTTGCCACTGTTCATGGGAAAACTTATAAATTTTAAAAAGTTTTCCCGCGAGTAGCAGCAAAACCATTGGGCGTACAGAAAATTTATCTAAATAAAATATGTGTATATCGTCGAGTTATAAAGGCCATAAAAGTTTCATTTTTATCAGATGAATAATAAAAATGTTGCATGACACCAATCATTAAAAAAAATTTGGCAACTCAAAAATGAAAAACCGTGAAAACTTAATTATTATTTATATGATCAGTTTGAAATTTTCAGAGCATATATAATTGGGGAAGGTAGACATTTTTTGTTTAGAGAAAATTTTTGTATGCCCAACAGATTTGTCGCTGCTCATGGGAAACATTTCAAAGTTTTCTCGCGATCAGCGGCAAAACTGTTGGGCATACCAAATATTAATTTAAATAAAATATTTATATCTTGTAGAGGTATATAAGTTGTGAAAGTTTCATTGCAATCGAATAAATATTAAAAAAGTTACACCCCACCAGTTCTAATTTTTATTTTATTTTTTTTTTTCGCTACCAAAAAAAGCTGATAAATTTTTTATTTTTTGTTCAATCAATACGAAACTTTCAGGTCATATACTACTAGGCAAGGTTCACATTTTTTGTTTAGATAAATATTTTGTAAACTCAATGGGTTTGCCGCTGCATATGGGGAAACATTTGAAAATTTGAAAATCTTCCCATGCACAGAGGCAAATCCG
>JABUQX010144835.1:0-5000 GCA_015478945.1 Trachelipus rathkii | reverse complement strand
CGATGAACATGAATAACTTAGATTCGCCAGGTCCTCTTATGAATTCGCAAGAAAGCTTTTACAGATTCTCGATCCGCCCACGGTGGAGTCATCTTTTAGTTCATGTAACGCCATTGATGAAGTTACTTGGAATCATAACCGCCCTCTCATTCTATATGCCACCGAAGTGTCCAAAGCGGTACAAGAGTTTGAGAGGCATTGTTATGCTCAACATGGAGAGAGACTGTCTGACAAATTAAAAAGGACCTTAATATTTTCTAAGGTATACAAAAATATTCCTAAACAATTTCAGCCGAAAGTTATTGAATATTTTGATGCAAATTTGTCCTTCACTTCTCAAATTGAACAATATATAGCGAAAACATCTAACGCTATCTCCAGACCTTTTCAAGGATCCAACTCTTCTCGACATATCCAGAACGTACGCTCATTTCATGCGGAATTTCCTGCGGAAACCCCCAAGCTAATGATGCTAGCTCCAACCTGAGAAGAACAGTAAATAAACCCATATCTTACAGATGTGAACGTTACGG
The DNA here is from genome assembly GCA_015478945.1 of Trachelipus rathkii. NCBI lineage: Eukaryota > Metazoa > Arthropoda > Malacostraca > Isopoda > Trachelipodidae > Trachelipus > Trachelipus rathkii. The sequence goes on along the minus strand of JABUQX010144835.1, from coordinate 4,467 downwards.
CCATAAAACGAATGACTGCCGTTATATACCTTATTGCTCCTCTTGTTCAGATTACCATGCAAGAGGGACGCAAGACGCGTGTAGAGGCTCTTCCTGGGATTTTCAGAGTCCCCGAGCGTTAAAAAGAGTCAAGAATTTATCTCCTGATGGAGGTAAACAGAGAAATAATCGAGCACAGCAGTCACTGGAGAAGGTTAAGAGTAATAATAATGGCAAGAGCAATAATAATAGGAGAGTAGGAAGAAAGGAACAAAAAGGGAGCAATTCAGTAGTATATAATTCTTCTCAGGCTTCCCCTCAAGCTTCTTCTTTTTCCAACCGACGTTTCACTCCTACGCATGCTCAAAATTCTCAATCTTTCCGTCCTCCTAATGCACCTCGTTCTAATTTCTCTTATCCTTCTACTTACTATAACTCACGCATGCCTCAAAGAAATATGACCGTTCCTACTAATAACCGTCCTTATTATAACTCTTATAATAATTATAATAATTATAATAGACGGCAAAATATAAGAGCTCTGAGTGATATGCATTCAAATAGAATTCCTTCGGAAGACTATGATCACTCCCCCTCGCCTATATACCATTCAGAAGATTATAATCAGTCATATTATCCTCAATATGATAACAGAATGAGGAGTCCTCCTTCTGAGGGCCCCCCTTTTCAGCAGTAGTTGGATATCCTCCTTCGACTCCGTTATCTGACGAAAATAAATTTTCAGGAGTCTGTCAGAAAGACTTCATCTCCTCTACTATTTCTCTTTTGGTAGAGGATGACCTTTCTGTCCCTAATTCTTCTAATATATTTTCCACTTCTTCTCCTAGGAAGAAAGGGATAGTATATAGCTTACCTATAAAATTAACCACTAATAATGCTTACGTATGTAATACAGATGCCATGATTGACTCCGGAGCATGTCGAAGTATAATCCGGCATTCTTTTTACAAGAAACTATGCATGGCTTTCCCTAAAAAGGAAGATAAGCCAATTGTACTCCCAGTGGACTTAGATTTAAGATCCATATCGGGCCAAAAATTGAAAGTTTATGGCCTTACTGAACTATATATAATCTTAAATGGGAAATATTATCTTACACGCTTTTATGTAGTTGACGACTCTACCTCGTTCTCTCAAGATGTATTGATTGGGACAGATGTATTAAAAGAGTTGCCTATTTTAATAAACGCTAAGCATGATATAGTGCATGTATGTAATGATTCTGGAAGAAAAGTGCATGATATACCGTTAGTCATAAGTGCTATACGTTCTTATTCGAAACGTTCGGATAAACAAAACCCTTTCAATTACATTGAAGGTAGCCTTCCACATCATACACATCCTACATATAGTTCACAAGGACATTTAACAAACATGCATAGTCAAAATGATATTAGATTTAAGGAAAATCATAAATTTAAGGATAATGGCAGATCTTTGAAGGAACCCCCTCCTGCCTTTAATCCTTCTGATCAAAGGATTATTGGGACTTATGGTAGGGATTCTTTTCAAAGACCTCCTCTTTTAGATAGGTTTGATTATACAGAAACTTCTGGTACTCCTCTACGAGGAGACAACACACCCTTCCACAGAAGGACCCTTTCAGGGCTTCACGCTGTTGGAAACTCAGGAGCACCTCTTCGAGGAGGCTCTAATATTACACCCAGAGGGGATCTTTTTCTAAGATCTTCTTCTGCTGAGGTTTCTAGTGCATCTTTAAAAGATACACGTGCCGAAGTCTTAGACAGTGGTTTAAGCAATTTTAAAAGTACAGGGAATCTTCCTCTACGAGGAAGGTCGCCTGGAGCCGAAGTCTTAGGTTCACAACCTCCCCGAGGGAGCTTAAGCAATTCTCGTTCGTTACTTAACGGTTACCGCGATAATAATTCGGGTGCGACGTCTACGAGAGTCTTCCGCGAAAATTATTATAGTCCTCTCTCCGATGAGATGGATTATATAAGTCCGAATAAAACAGGTTTAACTTCAGAAGAAGTTATTTTAGAACAAAGAAAGTTATTGGACAACTGTAAGAACCAACAGCACTCAACTGGGAAAAGGGTTCATCAAGATTCTAATCGTGTTTCAAATAATTTTTCTGGTTATACTGCCCCATCTGGAGCTCACTCCAGTATAAAAAGGGCTAAGCTTCAGAAAACTGCAACTGCTACAGATTTTGATCTTCATCCTTATTCAGTTCCCAGAGCTTCTGCAGTACCTCAAATGCCTTCCAATGGTTCCCATAGGGCAATATTGGCCAATTTAAAAGAAGATGCCAAAGGTACAAATTCTGATCAGTTGTATAATTATGAAAATAATCATTATGATCGATCTTATAACACTTATCCTTCTTCAACTTCAAATAATAGAGAGAAGAAAGTCCGTTTTTCTAAACATGTCATAAGTGAAGATTTTGATCAGTCAAATTTTTCTCACGAAAACTCTTCTTATGGACATCATATGTCTAATGTACCTCTTCTAGATACAAATAGAGTTAATTATCGGGACAATTTAAATAATTTGAATGTCCAGAATAGACATTATTCCCATAATTTTCAAAATAATCCAAATTTAGGACATTACATGCCCTCAGTACCGTTCCTGGGTACTAATAAAGTTGATTGTGAGAGAAAAATCTTTAGTGTAGATTCTAACTCCGATCCTTTTTATCATCCTGATTCATTTTATGGACGTCCCACGGCCATAGGATCATTACAGGACTCAAATAGAGGCAAATTGAGACAAAATGGCAAAAGTGCAGATTGTGATCAGTTGCCAAAATCTCTTTTAAATTCATCTTTTGAACTACCTATGCCTCAACAAACTCTTCAGAGTGAATCAATACGTTCAAATCCTCTTTTTAAAGCAAATTTACAATGTAGAATTCCTGGAATGTATTCAAATGACATTTCAGAAGTACCAAATGTTGAAATAGATGATGATTTATCATATAAAGTGTACTCTTCTTCTGCTGTTAGGATTTTGCCGTACTCTAGGTACATTCTTCCTGTCAAAGTTGAGTCTGATATCCATGCTTCTCCTCCTGAGAACATAGCTCTCATCACTGAAAGTAAGAATGATTTCTTAAATTCAGGTACACTCTTCTTTGGTAATACGTTGTCTACATGTACAGACAATAAAATATTATTGGAATTAGTAAATTTAAGTGCTGATACTATTAACTTTGATAATCACACTTATCTTACAACAGCTTCTCCATTACTTTACAAGCATAATGAAGCCTCTGCAGATAATGATTTTATAAATGCAGTTACTACTTCCAAAAATCTTTCTGACTCTCAAATTAGAGAAGTTTACCGTGAAATATTGCTTTCAGAGTCTAGTAAAGATTCAAATAAATATGTATTGAACAATCCATCTCAATTAGAAGAGATGTTGACCTTTTTAGTGAAGAATAGAGATTCAATTGCTCTGGCCGATGATCCTGTTGGACTTTGTAAATTGAATAAATTTTCAATTAAGCTTATGGATGGTAGTCCCCCATATGTGTATACTAGGCCCTATCGTCTTCCGCACAAATACATGGAGATCATCGATGAATGGGTTGAAGATAGCTTAGAGAAAGGCTATATTACTCCCAGTGTTTCTGCTAGTTCATCCCCACTTCTTCTTATACCGAAAAAGACAGGCGGAAAAATGAGAGTAGTGGTTGACTATAGGAAACTTAACTCCTTCACCATCCCAGATCGCTTTCCCCTGCCGAGCATTGCAGAAAGCTTGTCGCTCATAGGCAGCGCGCGCATCTTCAGTTGTTTGGACCTCCTTAGTGGGTTTTCACATCTTAGCGTCTCTGAGGATTCTAGACACCTAACCGCCTTCTCTACTACTAGAGGGCACTACGAGTATTTACGGATGCCGCAGGGAACGTGCAATTCTCCCTCTGTCTTCTCAAGAACAATGGAAATGGCTTTGTCAGGTTTGCTAGGTGTTGTTTGTCTTTTGTTCATAGATGACATACTAATTTTTAGTAAGGATATCCCTACTCATTATTCACACCTTTCTAAGGTCTTTAATGCCTTGAAAATAGCCAACCTTAAAGTAAAGCTTGAGAAATGTTCCTTCTTTAAGAGCAGTGTCACCTTCTTAGGCTTCCAAATTAGTGAAAAAGGTTTATCTCCGGATCCAGTTAAACTAGAAGCTTTAAAAGGTTTCAAAATTCCTCAGAATGTCCATGAAGTAAGGGCCTTGCTGGGCTTCTATAACTACTTCAGAAATTTAATTCCATGGTTTTCTATAATTACACAGCCTCTAACTCTGTTATTAAAGAAAAATGTCCCTTTTTCTTGGCAGTTAGAGCAACAGACCGCTTATGACACTCTGAAGAAACTTTTACTTATGGATCCTGCGCTATCTTTCCCAGATTATACTAAACCTTTTATATTAAGTACTGATGCGTCTTCTTTACGGCGCGTCGGTGCTGTCCTATCCCAATTAGATGACAATGGTAGA
>JABUQX010144834.1:17500-20000 GCA_015478945.1 Trachelipus rathkii | reverse complement strand
TCTCTCTCTCTCTCTCTCTCTCTCTCTCTCTCTCGAATAATAATAATAAACGTTCTACTCGTGAATAATTTTTGTTAAACAAGTAAGATTAGGTTAGGTTAGGTTAGTTTAGGTTAGGTTAGGTTAGGTTAGGTTAGGTTAGGTTAGGTTAGGTTAGGTTAGGTTAGGTAACCTAACTTAATCTAACCTTACTTGTTTAACGAAAAAATATTCACGAGAAGAACGTTTTGTTAAATTCTTTGAATCTGTACATCTATTTCAGTGTCAATAAGGTAACGTTTAATATATATATATATATATATATATATATATATATATATATATATATATATATATATATATATATATATATATACACATATTTTTATGTGTATATATATATATATATATATATATATATATATATATATATATATATATATATATATAAATATATATATATATATATATATATATATATATATATATATATATATATATATATATATATATATATATATATATATATATATATATATATATATATATATATATATATATATATATATATATATATATATATATATATATTGCTTTCGTCGCTTGAAAATATTGTAACTCACTAGACCTTGTGCGACCGTGAACGAGCGACTCTCGCTTTAGCGAGACACCTTATACTAAGTTCCGACAAGTGATCAACCTCTGAACTTTTGCCATATATATAGTATATAGTATATATATATATATATAGAAAGTATATATAGGTATATATATATATATAGTATATATATATATATATGTATATATATATAGGCGTATTCTTTGAAAGGATGTTAACAAAAAGATAAGAATGGAAACGCCGCTGAATGCTACTCGTGGAATCTTGCAGTCGCTGTATAGCTAAAACCTAAATGAAGGTTTTTTAAACATACTTGTTACAGGCTGCTTTTTTATCATGTTAATTTTTATATGTTAATTTTTTTAATTTATTTTTAAATTTTTGCGTCGAGTCGACGGTGGGACATGAGTGGGGACATAGTCCCCGTCGTCCCCTCGCTGAGGTCAAGAGACCCTGACTCTTTCCATCTTTGCGATGTAATCTTGGGGTATTCCTTTAGTTAAAAAAAACCGTTATTGGCAACTTTGATGCTTATTTCCTTAAAATAACTGAAAAAAAAAACGAAAAAATCGTTCTTATATATATATATATATATATATATATATATATATATATATATATATATATATATATATATATATATATATATATATATATATAAATACATATATATTAAATAAATAAATAAATATATATATATATATATATATATATATATATATATATATAAAGATATATTAGATATTATATATATATATATATATATATATATATATATATATATATATATATATATATATATATATAATAAATATATATAAAAATAAATTCTAATAAAATAAATTATTTATTTAAAACGAAAAAAATATTGTAAAATAATCGATATAAAACTTTCGATTATTGATGTTATTCGATTATATCGGTAAGACATTGACCAATAAGATCTGAGTCGTTTAATCAATCCCAAGACAAAAAAGCCTTAATATGATTGAGAAAATAGTGTTCATATTTTTAGTCACAATCACAGATCGAGATGAAAACGATATTAAAAAAAGTCGATGAATTTTTGAATGCATTAATCCTTTTCCTGTCGATTCATTTTCCTGTCGACCATTTTGGTATAGGTCCGTGTCGATCATTTGGCATTGTTGATTTAGTGTGTCGACGGTTTGGACGAATAACATAAAATTTTGTCGACCATTTTACCTTTGAAAAATTATTTGTCGACGCTGGATAAAATGGATATTTTTTGTTTAATGTCCTGTCGACTATTTTTCCTGTCGACCCAATTTCCCGTCGACCGGTCGAGTAATCCCTTATAGTTGCTTCTAGCCGTATCCGAACTGTGGCTGTACAGAAGATCGCAACCACGATAACCAAATAGAAAATTTGCATAGTATAGCAAATGTATGACAGTTTTACTCGCCAGTAGATGTTTATTTTAGGAATACTATACGAATAATATACTGATATTAATAATGTGGCACCATACCATAAGCGAGCAGAAGTTTAGTAAACCCTTTTATAAGAATTCCATATCTTAGTAAGTAATCTATATTCTTCCGATAATTCTCAAGGTCATATATTTAATAAGGACTTGTTCCGCATATAACACCAAAAGATATTTACCCAATCCGTTTGATGCTTCATAGCAAACCAGTTTTATATTATACGTTGAACACGTTTTTGTCTACTTATGATGATATGCAGATTGTATTGGTGCTTCGGATAGAACTGATCGTAGATACCGGCCTTTTATATAATATATATATATATATATATATATATATATATATATATATATATATATATAGATATATATATATATATATATATATATATATATATATATATATATATATATATATATATATATATATATATAATACATTAATAATAATA
>JABUQX010144834.1:0-10000 GCA_015478945.1 Trachelipus rathkii | reverse complement strand
TCGTCTAAATCTTTTCAAATTCAGTTTTTAAAAACTCAACTTCTACAAATCTCCCTCTCTAAAACACCTTCTAACTTTCCTATCTCTATCGACTGTCCTCTCGTCTCTCCTGTTGACAATATAAACATCCTTGGCCTTACCATAAACAAAAAAATGTCTTGGAAACCTCACATCACAACGGCTGCTAGGCAATATAAACATCCTTGGCCTTAACATAAACAAAAAAATGTCTTGGAAACCTCACATCACAACGGTTGCTAGGGCGGCCTCAAAGAAACTGGGAGTTCTGTTTAGACTGCGAGACTTTTTTTTCCTCTTTCTCAGTTACTCCAGCTATACAAGGGTCTCATCCGCCCTTGTATGGAGTACTGTTCACATATCTGGGGGCCTCTGGTCGGCTTTTGGACAGGGTCGAGTCAAAAGCCAAAATGCTTATAAACTGTTCTGTACTTTCCAGTTCACTTGACTCTCTATCTTTGCGGCGCGATGTTGGTAGTTTATCTCTTTTCTATAGGTACCGCAGCGGCAGGTGTTCGAGGGAACTTACCACTCGCGTACCACCACCTTTACGACGCCCTCGTAGCACAAGGGGTGCTGTATCTGCGCACGAGTTTTGTGTTGATGTAGGTAACTCCAGGCTAGTTCGCGGTGCTTCCTTCTTTCCTGCCACATCTGTTCTGTGAATTCTCTTCCATCTACTGTGTTTCCTGCTGAATTTAATCTCCCTCACTTTAAAGCCTGCGTCTGTGCTCATCTGCGTAATTTACGCTAGCGGATGAAATTTTAGCGTGCAACCCCCCCCTGAATAGGGCTCTGCCCGTGAGTGGTGGTGACAACTGTAATATATATATATATATATATATATATATATATATATATATATATATATATATATATATATATATATATATATATATATATATATATATATATATATTAGCCTTAAGCAATGCGAAAGACCTCTGAACTTTTTTGAATTTCTAATTTAAGTAGTTTTCAATGCTTCAAAAACTTAATTCCTTAATATCAATCTATTCGTTATATATTTCCATTTAACTATAATTTTTTAAAAATTAGACAGCTCAGTCTTCCACCCACTGGCGTGAGCAGGATTTTATTTTTGGAGGGGGGGGGGAGGCTGTTTTTTCGGATGTAGATGAATGTTCCAGGGTATCTATTTTTCTGTTTTTACTCATTTTTCATTGCTTTTATTTAAATGATTTCATAAAAAGTCGGGGGGGGGGGCGGAGGGAGCATTGTCGTTTTTCGTCCTTGTATGAATTACGTGTCCACCAATTGATTTGCTTCTAGATACTTCTTTAACATTGTGTAGTGTAAGACATTTATTGTCTCATTAACCTCCCCAGTCTACTGACATTCTCCAACTTTTTCTAGATTCTGAAATGTTGAATTACCCTCTCTATGCTATCACTATTACCATTGGCATGTCTCCTCTTTTGAACACTTTAGTTATGTACTTTCTCCTCTGTGGAGGGCTTTTGTGACTTGATTTTCTTGTATTTATGTATTACGGAGGTGTGAATAAACGAGGTCGTGGTTTGGCGATTCTCTGAAAGAATTTGAAGCACTACTGGATTTCAGGCTCCTGTTTTCTTAAAAGCTCACAGAATATGAGACTGAATAGTAGGGAACTAGTAGTGGTTACGATTTGGGGGAAAAGTTCCGGGGAAGGGTCGGGCGGAGCGATTCTGAGGCCCCATGCTCTCTGCAACTTCCCCTGCAATTTATAAACCTCCAAACTCCTATACATTGATGTATCTTACGAAGATAATATACAAAATTCGTAACTCAAATACAAAAAAAAAAAAATTTATCTAAATTAGCACTTGGTAAGGGTTATATTTATTTGGGAGAATTTTAACAGTATTTATCCGAAAAAAAAACACTAATAGTTGAATCAGGCACCTATAATTCATATGTTCCGAATTTAAAATTGACTGTTATTTTTTCATCTATTTCAGCGCGATAGATGGAGAGTCTGAAATGTTTTTTTATTTTTTATTTTTTTTTACTTTATAAAAATAGCACATTGTCTCATCAGAGATCTAAATTTAATGTCATTTTTGAGGTTGAATGTTTACGGGGGTATTGTTTTTAAATTTAAACAGATTTTACTTCATTATAGAATGTCATAAAGCTTTGATTTTTAAACTTCTATTTTTCGAGATCTATCTTTCTCTCGGATTTCATTCCCTGTCACTATAGCAGCTCATTTATTTCCCTTAAAGCATCATTTTTCATCATCCGGGATAAGGGGGAGGCAGAAATCAAGTCTTGCCCCCCTCTCTCCGAAAAGAATTCTGTATATATACGCCAGTGGTTTGGTGAAATAAAGAGATGTGATTCAAGTTTGTTTGTTTGTTTGTTTGTTTGTTTTTTGTTTTTTTTGTTGTTTTTTTTATAAGCAAAATTCATTCTTGACAATGTTGAAGAGAGTATGATCTCATATTAGTCGTGGCAGGAAAACTAGAGGCCACTATACAGTAATGAAAAGGAATAAACTTTGTTTATATTTAAGAAAATACTCTTCATCAGCCGAAAGTATATAGTTAAATTTTGGGAATGTCTTGTTTCATGATGTGATGATTGTGATCCCCGCCACTTAAGTATATGAGTGATATGTGTGTTTTATAGTGGTCTATTTTTTGTTTCGACCAAGCGATCCTCTTTATTGTAGATTTGTAAATTGTATACTATATGGTTTAAAACTTCAGATTCATGGGATTTTGATCATGACATTTTGCATTGATAATTTTTCGAGGTTTAGTTTACGTTTTTATTTCATTACAACTCATTTCAAGCATTCCATATAGGTTTCATGAAATTTTTTACAGGGTCCATTTTAACCAGGCCCCAATTTTTGAACTTGTATATTAAACAAGGGTTCCCAACCAGATTTTTCAGGGAAGCCACGGTCACTTTATTCTCTGGTAAAAGATGTGAATTACATCATCAAATCTGGTACCCTCAGCACATGACCGTTTAAAGAAATCTGCCAAGACTTGAAATCTGATCTCGAGGTTTATCTTTTCTGCACCACCCTTGTTCGCCGATTGTCAAAAGGAAATGTCAATCGTGTCTTTTAGTTGAAAGATGAAATCAAGCTTTTCCTGAAAGTCCAAGGAAAACGTAACCTTGCGGTCACTTACTGATGAAATTTTGAAGAAGAAAGTTGTTCACTTGGAAGACATTTTAGACCAGGTAAATGGCTGAACTTGAAACTTTAAGGAATGGAAATTCACATTATCCAGTTTCAAAACAATCCTTAGACATTTGTATCCAAGCGGCAAAACTAGCATCCGAAAGTAAATCTTGGAAACGTTGCTATGTTTGGAAAAGTCTTCAACGTGGCAAAGGAATCTGAAGGCGATTTGGTTTGGATGAGAATCTGAAGGAGGAGAATACAGGGCAACTAGAATCCTTGGAAAAGGAATTTCAGCGTTGCTTCCCTGAGCTTCCATGTGAAACTGAATGGCTCGAAACCTATCTCTGTTTCCCTGAATGTAACCAGCATTAAATCTTGGATCTGCAAAAAAAATGTCACCCCGACTTTTGATATATGAAAAATTGCTGACTCAGTTCTCGTGTGCTTTCATCAGTCATATCTAGATGTCACTATGCTTGCATGCCTTTTGAGTTTCACTCAATGCTTCATGCCATATCAAAACAAAGGCGAGATACAGACTAAAATGGTGAAGATGACATGAGGTTGGTGGCACTAACAAACACTCATCCGCAAATTCTGAAGCTTGTCACCTAGATGCAAATATAACCATCGCATTGGATTATTAAGTTTATTAAATATTTGGCTAGAATTTTATTCTAAAAAGTCAATTTTTAATGCGTTTTCTTTGTTTTTTTGTCTTTTATGCAAATGTGGCGGTGGGTCGTAGGTTACTTTACTATTATACAAAGGTCGGTTGCAACACAAAAGAGTTTATGAATCGTTGTTTTAAAAAAAGTTAAAATTGCGAAATAAATTATTATTTGTATAGTTAGGCAATAACTTTCTGTTTTCTATTTTATTTAAAATTTCCTTTTTGATTGTATGAATAACTATTATAAATTTCAAGTATTAAATTTTTGGTAAATTTTTGGTAAATTATTATTATTATCAATAATAATTATTATTATTATTATTATTATTATTATTATTATTATTATTATTATTATTATTATTATTATTATTATTATTATTATTATTATTATTATTATTATTATAATTATTATTATTATTATTATTATTATTATTATTATTATTATATTATTATTATTATTATTATTATTATTATTATTATTATTATTATTATTATTATTATTATTATTATTATTATTATTATTATTATTATTTTCTTCAGAACAATAACATGTAAATAAAGTAATAGTTTAACTGATAAAAGATAAAATAATAAATGAATAAAGACACCAATTAAAAAGTCAATAATAATAATAATTAAAAATATAATAATAAAAAAGATAATTAACTAAATAAAATAAAATATGGATTTCTCGAAGGCGCAAAAAATGGAAATTTCCGTTCTGAAATCCGTTCTGAATGATCTGAAACGTTCCGTCGAGGAACAAGAGGCAAAAAATTCCGTTTTACGAAAGGAACTTTTTCATATGGAGGAGAGGAAAAAAAATGTGAAAGGGAAATTGGATAAACTAATTCAGATGAAGGAAAATTTAGAGACTCAAGAAATTAACTTGATTAGGTATGATATATATAATATATATATATATATATATATATATATATATATATATATATATATATTATATATATATATATATGATTATATATATATATATATATATATATATATATATATATATATATTATATACATATATATATATATATATAACAGCGCCCGGAGGTTACGTCATATGTATCTAAAACCATTAATGCTACGTAAAACGGAATATTATTAGTTAAATGTTGGTCCACCTATGCAGAAAATGTAAATCAAACTAACTACAATAAAGCCAGTTTAAAGTGAATGTACATTTTTGGAATCTGGTGCAATTTCACATAGAAATAAAAAATAAAAATATTTGTTGGTTCTCGTTAAAATAAATAGACTCTATTAAATTTTGCTTTTTTTACTAAAGTAATACCCAAGGGTATACCGCCCTGATGGCAGGGTTGTCTCTCGGCCTCCGGGAACTACGGTGGATTATTCTCTCCGGGAGGTCTCCGAACCCCTGCTCTTTGGCATTTGGGTGCTGCAGGTTCCCTTCCGCCCTTCTACGGGGTATGGAAACATCCCCCCTATGTTCTCTGTCGGCTCGAGCCCCCTAGTGTGCTGTATAAAAAGCAAAAATTTAATAGAAAGTCTATTTATTTTATCGAGAAACCAATAAAAGGTCTCTAAATAGGCCTTCTAATCATATTACTATAATTATTAACAATAATATTTTTATTTTTTTTTTTTAAATTTTTTTATGTAAATTTTTACCAGGATTCCAAAAATTTTTTCCTTTTCGCTGTAGCTTTTGTAGTTTTTGAGATTTTTTTTTTTTTTTTTTTTTTTTTTTTTTAAACATTTTCTGCAATCCAAAATTGGACCAGCATTCCAGCAATGTATTCTGTTTTACTGCGTAGCATTAATAGTTTTTAAGATACATATGATGGATAATCCAGACGTTAATATATATATATATATATATATATATATATTTTATATATATATATATATATATATATATATATATATATATATATATATATATATATATATATATATATATATATATATATATATATATATAATATATATATATATAGGTCAGCATCCGAAAGTTCAGGCATGTAACTAGAAAAATATAACACCCAAATCTTGGTCATTGTCATTTTATTACTTGAGACATTTTAACCCCGGCCTTCAAGGAATTAAAAATAACGCTTTAAAAATTAAAATTGTTAAAAATGTTGAAAATATTACAGTTTTTGACAATTCGAAGATGCCACTTACTCCGGACTGAGGACGGAACGTGCCAATGTTGAATTTTTTTTTTTAAAACGGACGAATATCACGGTAAACAAGAACGATGGATAGAGTCGGGTTTCTCGGCCTATCAAGTGAAGACGCTCTCTCCTCCGTCGGCTCGAACCCTAAAAAGGATATAAAAAGAAAAATAATATTTTCTCCAAAAACGGTATTTGGCAACTTTTGCTCGCGACCATTGCAGCTTTCAAGGTCAATCAGAGCGTGGGTGCACTATTTCAGGTCTGTGATATTACTTAGTGTTAAAAGTTACAATAATATTGAATAAAATAATTTTTTTTTTAAAGTGATGAAAATACTTGCTGAAATCAAAAATGCTATTTATTTTCCTGTAGATGATATTGTTTTTTAGTTACATGCCTGGAACTCTTCGGGATGCTGGGCCATATATGGCAGCATATATATATAGCAGCAGTATATATATATATATATATATATATATATATATATATATATATATATATATATATATATATATATATATATATATATATATATATATATATATATATATATATATATATATATATATGGACAGCCTCCCGAAAGCATCATGCATGTAACTAAAAAATTATAACAGCTACAGGAAAATAAATATCATTTTTGATTTTAGCAAGCAATTTCATCAATGAAACTTAAAAAAAAAATTATTTTATTCTAATATTTATTAATAACACCTTAAATATTAGTATAATCTTTGGTCTGGCAAAGTACGCTCTCAACAACCTTGCAGTCTCATCAACCTTCCATTTCTGCTTTAGTGCGAGAGGAAGAGTTGCCAAATAGTTTTTATTCTGCTCTGGAGAAAATGTTAATTTTTCTTTTTATTTCCCTTTTTAGGGGGTTCGAGCCGACGGAGGGACAGAGGGGGGGACGAAGTCCCCCCCGTAGTCCCCCGACTCTTGCCATCGTTCTTGTTTACCCGTGGGACATTCTTTAGTTAAAAAAGAAAAAAAATCAACATTTGGCACCTTTGCGTGCTCACTCGGAGTACGCGAGATTCTTCGTATTGTCAGAAAACGGTAATATCATACAAGTTTTCCAACATTTTTAACAATTTAAAATTTTTCAAAAGCGTTATTTTTTTTTTTTTAATTACATGGATAAAAATGTCTCCTGACAAATAAAATTTTATTTATTTTCCTGTACCTGTTATGGTTTTTTGTTACGCATGTTGCTTTCTGGAGGCTGATCATATATATATATATATATATATATATATATATATATATATATATATATATATATATATATATATATATATATATATATATATATATATATATATATATATATATATATATATAGTATTTTATTAATAAGCTTGAATCGCTAACTTCTTATATCTATTATTTATCAATTACCCTAGGTTAACCAATGCTTTGTAAGAAATTACACTTTATTTACACATATTTTAAAACCATTATAATTAAAACAGTTTAATTTTTTTTATTTACAGAGGAGCTAGCTTTCGCTCCTTCTCGGAGCCTCTTTCGGGCGGTGAAACAAATATCATTCTTGGAGTTTGAAGGATTACTCTTCTGGCTGGTTGTTTATTAGTCTTTTGTAGAAAGGGGACATGTATATAATGGCGTTTTGTAAGCTATCAATCTTGTAGTCTCCAGAGCACTGGTTGTAATTGGGAATATTGTGTATGCAGAAGGCTTCGGCTATTTTTCTTTTATTGGTGTTGTTGATGTATTTTATGATGTTGCTTTTGTTAGAATTTATGTGATGATTGTTTTCTTGTCGGTGTTGGTGTTGGGTAAGGGCTGTGTTTTGATTATCTGTATTTAGGGCTGCTGACCTATATGGCCAGCCTTCCGAGAGCATCATGCATGTAACTAAAAAATTATAACAGCTACAGGAAATTAAATATCATTTTTGATTTTAGCAAGCAATTTCATCGATGAAACCTAAAAAAAAAATTTTTTTTATTCTAATATTTATTAATAACTCCTTAAATATTAGTATTATCTTTGGTTTGGCAAAGTACGCTCTCAACAACCTTGCAGTCTCATCAACCTTCCATTTCTGCTTTAGTGCGAGAGGAAGAGTTGCCAAATAGTTTTTATTCTGCTCTGGAGAAAATGTTAATTTTTTTTTATTTCCCTTTTTAGGGGGTTCGAGCCGACGGAGGGACAAATCGTCCTCCGTCGTCCCCCGGTAGGCCGAGAAACCCCGACTCTTGCCATCGTTCTTGTTTACCCGTGGGACATTCTTTAGTTAAAAAAGAAAAAAAATCAACATTTGGCACCTTTACGTGCTCACTCGGAGTACGCGAGATTCTTCGTATTGTCAGAAAACGGTAATATCATACAAGTTTTCCAACATTTTTAACAATTTAAAATTTTTCAAAAGCGTCATTTTTTTTTAATTACATGGATAAAAATGTCACCTGATAAATAAAATTTTATTTATTTTCCTGTACCTGTTATGGTTTTTTTGTTACGTGCATGTTGCTTTCTTGAGGCTGACCTATATATATATATATATATATATATATATATATATATATATATATATATATATATATATATATATATATATATATATATATATATATATATATATAGTATTTTATTAATAACCATGAATCGCTCACTTCATATATCTATTATTTATCAATTACCCTAGGTTAACAAATGATATGTAAGAAATTACACTTTATTTACACATATTTTAAGACCATTATAATTAAACCAGTTTAATTTTTTTTTATTTACAGAGGAGCTAGCTTTCGCTCCTTCTCGGAGCCTCTTTCGGGCGGTGAAACAAATGTCATTCTTGGAGTTTGAAGGATTACTCTTCTGGCTGGTTGTTTATTAGTCTTTTGTAGAAAGGGGACATGTATATAATGGCGTTTTGTAAGCTATCAATCTTGTAGTCTCCAGATCACTGGTTAAAGTTGGAATTCGGAATATTGTGAATGCATTAGACTGCGGTTATTTTTCTTTTATTGGTGTTGTTGATGTATTTTATGATGTTGCTTTTGTTAGAATTTATGTGATGATTGTTTTCTTGTCGGTGTTGGGTAAGGGCTGTGTTTTGATTATCTGTATTTATTGCATGTTTATGTTGGTATAATCTTCTTTTATGGTCGGTGGTTTCACCTATATAGTTATTATTATTTTTTCCTCTGTAAATAAAATTTTTTAACCTGTTTTAATTATAATGGTTTTAAAATATGTGTAAATAAAGTGTAAAATCTTACATAGGATTGGTTAACCATTACGGTAATTGATAAATAATATATATATATATATATATATATATATATATATATATATATATATATATATATATATATATATATATATATAATATATATATATATATATATATATATATATATATATATATATATATATATATATATATATATATTCATAAGCTAAAATGCAAAAGCTTTCGAGCTCATTTTTCAACATGTGAAAGATGAGCTCTTTATATAAGCTCAAAATCTTGTGCTTTTTAACTTTTATGAAAATATATTTTCCGACCTCTAATTACAGTGAATTGAACTCCCATATAAACTGCCTCAAATATTCTTCCAAACAAATTGAAGAAATTCGATCGCAAAAGCAGTTAGTGATGGATTCACACTCCTCTTTGTGTAGTCTAACGAAAGTCGTCAACGTTGGAAAGAAAAGAGTTGAGGAGTGTGACCAAGTGTTTCGAAACGTTCAGGAGACGGAATTGTTAATGGAGAATAAGCTTTTGCAAGTTAAAAAAGATTATGAAGATCAGTTGTGTGAGATATATATATATATATATATATATATATATATATATATTATATATATATATATATATATATATATATATATATATATATATATATATATATTGGTTCATATATATATATATATATATATATTAATTAGCGGCGCACGAAAAACGAAAGCGTTTCAATGATAAATGCGAAAACGGTTAAACAACTAAATTCCAATGGAACGAAGTACACTG
>JABUQX010144833.1:20000-22500 GCA_015478945.1 Trachelipus rathkii | reverse complement strand
AAATTTATAATTCAGATTTTAGATATTTTTATTTATTTAATTTAATGTTAATTTGAAATTTTGTTTACAAAAATTATCTTCAGAATTGAGTGTGTTTTATAATGATTCAATAGTTATGAAACATTGGGATTGAAAACTGCCTTGTTTTTTTTTTTTTTTTTTTTTTTTTTTTATTAATTTTTTTTTGTAGGAAAAATATTTTTCCATAGTGCTTTCTTTTTGGAGAAATTTTGAAATTTAAAGATGTTATGAAAAAATAGATCCTTCAAAATTTAGCCCATCAAAGTTTGAAAGTTCTAAAATGAAGTAACATGTGATCTCGAGCCAAATAAACGATAAAAAAAAGTGTTTGTAAATATCTAAAAGTTTGTCTTTTGGTCATTTTCAATTTTTATATTTGGTAAAAATAAAAAATTAATATTCAATTATCTATAAATTTGAAAAAAAAGATATCCAAAATATGTATAATCCAATTTTTCAAAATTAAATTCTTTTGTAAGGTTTTAAATACCATTTTTCAAAAAGGAAAATTATTCTATTCGTAATTAAATGATGTCACATAAAATTGTTGGGAATGAAGATAATTTTTCTTTTCAATTTTCAGCAGATTAAAGAACTGTTGGGGAAAAGCTTTCTTTTGACTTAAGATTCATCATGATCGGGGAAAATTTCTTTTTGCAATTGGGAAAATTATTTCCTTCGATTTTTGTCTCAAATTCCGATAAAAAAATAAAAAATAAATAAAAAAAATAAAATAAAAAAATGTATGCTCTTCCTTAATTAAAACTGAGATATATTAAAAAATTAATTCATACCACATTTTAAGTCTTTTTTATACGAGCATGTGACAACATAAAAAGATAAGTTTATGCATGCGTATATTTAAAGCCCTGAGTAATAATGAAAAAATTAACATAAAATAAAATTTGCCACAAAAAAAAGATATAAAATCTTTCGAAAAAAATATTTACAAAAGTTCTTCTCTCTCTCTCTCTCTCTCTCTCTCTCTCTCTTCTCTCCTCTCTTTCTCTCTCTCTCTCTCTCTCTCTCTCTCTCTCTCTCTCTCTCTCTCTCTCTCTCTCTCTCTCTCTCTCTCTCTCTCTCTCTCATATATATATATATATATATATATATATATATATATATATATATATATATATATATATATATATATATATATATATATATATATAGCATATATATATATATATATATATATATATATATTCGCAGGTAAAGTTTTTCACTTTAAGTGGGATTAATATCTTCTTTTATCTAATTTCTAAATTCTTTCTCCTTGAATTTTATAATAAAGATCATGTTTAAAGTGCATAAATCTCCAATGTTGGTACTCAAGTTGTTTCAAGCGATAAAAATTAAAAGACCGGGTTGATTCAGCCCTGTTGCCAAAGATATATATATATATATATATATATATATATATATATATATATATATATATATATATATATATATATATATATATATATATATATATATATATATATATATATATATCGATCATCACACCCACCTTCTCTCCCCAAGACTGGGGAGGTGTGATACATGCACCGTAAACAGAAAAGTAGCAGAAGAATATGACGCAAGTCGAAAAGAAAGAGCAGTCTTACCGCCCCCTTTTTACCATTTAGTGAGAACTCGCCTCAGTCAGAAAAATCCACCTTAGGGACTGCGATGGATCCTCACTATGGCATCTCGTCAATGTAGGGTTCATTCCTTGGCCCAGGTGGGCCACAACCATACCACCTCACAAAATCCAGCCATTCACTCCTATTATGCACCTTTCCTCTTGCCTCTGCCAAACTCACATTCCTCTCCTCCAGGCATTCCTTTACAGACTCAATTCACTTTTTCTTCGGTTTCCCAGCCGGTCGATTTCCAGCACACTCACCACTATACATCCGCTTAACCAACCGACTATCAGTCATTCTTTCTACATGACCAAACCATTTCAATGTACATTCATTTATTCTCTCATTTACTCCTTTCTTCACACCAAACAACTCCCCAATGCGTTCATTCCTCCTTTTATCAATTCTTCTCATCCCTTGTCCATCTGAACATTGTACTATAGATCTATACCTCCTATTCCAGACCATAGTTTCACTACTATACATTAATACAGGTAACAACATACTCTCATGTAAGACCCCCAATCGCACTCAAGACTTAGTCCTTTACATCCACCAAGGATTTAATTGCTTCAGCCACCTTCCTACCATTCACAACTTTCCTACTATACTCTGCATCATCCGTTCCCTTTTCATCCAACATATATCCTAAATATTTAAACTCGACACTTGTTCCAGTTGGTCACCATCCAACATAACTTCACACCGAGGATTGTCCTCACTCACAACCATAACCTTACTCTTATCTACGTTTACTTTCAAAACCCTCCTTTTACACACCCTTCCAAATTCCTCTACCAATCCTCTCAAACTCTCTTCAGATTCGCCACACAAAACCAAATAATTCG
>JABUQX010144833.1:7500-12500 GCA_015478945.1 Trachelipus rathkii | reverse complement strand
ATTATTATTATTATTATTATTATTATATATATTTTAGGTTCCTGATTTGGGAGTATAATAAACTTTAGATAAGAAACTAATCTTATTGAAACCTTCCATATATACGGGATATAAATATATATATATTTCTCAGAAGCAAATTGCGCAACGATTTTCGGAATGCTTGGGCCTCTGCCCGAGAGCGTAGTGGTGTTAAATATATATATATATATATATATATATATATATATATATATATATATATATATATATATATATATATATATATATATATATATATATATATATATATATATATATATATATATATATATATATATATATATATATATATATATACAGCATATATATATATATATATATATATATATATATATATATATATATATATATATATATATATACTTTATATATATATATATATATATATATATATATATATATATATATATATATATATATATATATATATATATATATATATATAAAATACCTTTTTTATATATATATATATATATATATATATATATATATATATATATATATATATATATATATATTTGAATGTCGATTGGTGCTCATTTATGCGTGTGTTCTTTTGAGACTATTGAAACGTTGAATTTACATTTTTTTCCTTCACAAATTTTTAAAGGTGATGATTTTATTTCTAACTTTATTTACATACACTTTCCTTCAACATTTTTTTCTGTATTCTTATTTCAGTTTTAAAGTGTCTTCTTTTTTATTATTATTTTGTTTTCTTTTTCATTTTATTTTTACTAAATATTTAAATTCTTTTTCTTTTTTTTTAGCTTTTCTCCATTCTTTCTTTCTCAGTTTATTGAAGTGAGTCGTTCTAATATATCGCTTTCATTTGTCTCTGTTCAGTAAATATTGTTATTCAATCCTCAATCGATTAATTCTCTGCTCCTCCCAATCCTTCCATCCCATTTTCAGCTTGTCTCAATTCGAAATCTCAATCCTATTTTTTCCACACGATTTCCTATTTCCCAAAACACTCTGTAAATAATGGTTTATCAGTTCCTAATTCATTTTACATTTCTAGCTTTTAATTTATTCTTGTTCGTCTTTTTTAAAACTCGTTACTGAACAAGGTACCAAAAAGGGGTACTTCTTATTGTATTCACACCTTTCAAATATTTTTTTTCTTTAAATATTTAGATTCAAAATAGTACAGGAAGGGATTATTGAGTTTTTAATATTTTTATTTTAGAAAATATTTCATATCTTTTTATAAATATTTGAGGTTTTATCTCCCTTAATTCCTTTCCCCCATCCAGATTTTATCAAATTACTTAATTACTATTATAAAGCTGAATTATTTATTATAAGATTATCTACAGGGCTGCAGAGTCGAAGCTGCAAGGATTTGTAAAAAAAATCTGGTTATTTAGTTTTTTTAACGAATCCAACAAAACCTAACCTAACCTAACTTAACTTAACTTAACTTAACCTAACCTAACCTAAAGCCTGCGGCGGACCGTACGGGAATTTTTTTTTGATGTCGTGTCAACCATTTTACCTGTCGACAATTTGGGCTAGTCCCCCAAGGATATGAGTGAAGACCGGGCAAAAAAAAATTTTTCTGGTAGAGTCGGAGCTGGATAAAAAAAAATGACCAGCTCCTCAGCCCTGATTTATATTGTAAACATTTTACAGAGTCATATTTTGAAAAAAATTTTGATTGATATATTTATCATTTTTATTTTTGTAACAATTTTTGATGAATTTAAATTTAATTTATTACTAAATTATGAATAATTATTAACAAATCAAGTTTCAAAATATCTTTGCTCTACACCCTTCACATATATACTCTAATTATAATCTTTCTCATATTTGAAATTAATTATGAAGGTGTGTTATTGAGTTTGTAAAAAAAAAAAAAATCTGGTTATTTAGAGTTTTTCTAACGATTCCAACAAAACTTAACCTAACCTAACTTAACCTAACCTAACTTAGCCTAACCTAACCTAACCCATCCCAACTACCTGCGGCGGGCATTAGGGAAACTTTTTTCATCTCGTGTCGACTGACCATATGAACTGCTCGAAACATATGGCTAGCCCCCATTTAACATATTAAATATACTTTATTACATATACCTTTTTTTTTTTTACCTTTTGACTGGCTGAAAACGTCTTTTACGTGATTTACACCCTAGTTCTTTTTAACAATATCTATCTGCCATCATATTTTTATTCCACCGACCTTGGTATCTCTTATTCCACTCTCCTTGATATTTTGATAAAACTTTCACCTTGCTTCTCACTAATATCTTCTAAATTTTCGGGGAAATAATTCAAGTGGGAATGAAGAAAGTGAACTTTCACACTGATGCTTCAGCTCAATTTTTAAAAAGTTTTTAACAGCTCTATTATTAATTTAAAGTTATGATCTTTAAAGTTCCCCAAAAAAGTTATGAACAACTGCTTTAAAAGCAACCCACGCTTCTTTTTCAACTGGTGTCATAGTTTTTTTTTTTAAATTATCATCAGACATAAGTTGTCGAATTGTCTAATCTTCGGGTTCACAAATATACTTGCCTCGAGTTTTTATGATGATAACTTTGGCAACTTTTTTGTCAAGTATTCGAAACAAGAACCATCTTTAGAGAGAGCTTTCGTGAATTGTTTCATTAGATCCAGTTTTATATGTAAAGGAGGTAGAAGAACATTTTTTCTATCCACAAGAGTTATATTTAATAATGTTTTTTGACCCAGGATGTAGGGGTTTTCGATTGGGCAAGTTTTTCGTCTTTTAGAGTTCAATTTTAGCTTTATTGTCCCATTCGCAAATTAAACATGGTATTTTAGTGTATCCAGATTGTCATCCAAGTAGCATTCCAATAACTTTTAAATCACCACATAGTGTCCATATATATTCTTCATATTTCAAATTGTTTAAAACAGTTTTCATATTTTGATATGCTTCCTTCAAATGAACTGAAATCTGCTATCGGAAGTGAACTGAACTTATTGTCATTAAGCAAGAGAACTCCTTTCAGTCTGCTTTTAGAAGAATTAATGAATAGTCTCCAGTCTACTTGTATAAATCTAACCATAAACATCATGGCAATAAATCTTTTTCTCTATGACAATAACAGAAGAATGATGTGCCTGGAGACAAAAGGTTTTTGCTTTCAGACTTGATCCAAGTAATTGCTCAGCTACTTTGCTCAAATTTAAATCTCTAGAGTCTAGTCAAATCAAAGTTCATTTTGATTAAACAACTGTGGTGTGGAGGCCTTCACATTTTCTAGGTGAACAACATCATCTGCCTCTGATGTCGAGTTGTCAGAATTATCTTCAGTAATATCTTTCAAAACAGCAGGTGGAGTAGGAACTGGAAGATCTTCTCAGTGAGGCACATGTCTCATGCCGATGGTATATTGGGGTATTCTATTACCTTTTTGTTCTTGTTGCTAAAGACACCAATATTGATCATACAAAAATAACATGGAATGTATTCAATTGATATGTCAAACGACATAATTTTTCTTGTCATAGCTCCAATTTCTTAATCCTTCAGCACAACTTCCGCAAACTTTGTATGGAGCAAAATTTTTTATCATGACCACCAATTTTCATCCCAAATTAAACAGAAAACATTTTTAACAAAATTAGTAAAATATTGTCTTTGTTTAACGCTAACAAAACTACCACAGGTATTACAAAATATATTTGCACTTTTATAAGGTAATTTTTTGAATATATATATATATATATTATATATATATATATAAAAAGTGTGTTTACACATCTTTGTGTTTTTGTATATATATATATATATATATATATATATATATATATATATATATATATATATATATATATATATATAATATATATATATATATATATATATATATATATATATATATATATATATATATATATATATATATATATATATATATATATATATATATATATATATATATATATATATATATATATATATATATATCTATATATATATATATATATATATATATATATATATATATATATATATATATATATATATATATATATATATATATATATATATATATATATATATATATATATATATATATATATATATATATAATGTTTAAAACAAAGAGAACAACCCCACCAAACGTGATGCTTAAGATGCCGCGCTCTAGAAGAAAGCTTATTAATTCACTCATCCTTTGATTATCGTAATATATATATATATATATATATATATATATTATATATATATATATATATATATATATATATATATATATATATATATATATATATATATATATATATATATATGTATATATATTATTTTTGAAGAAAAATAAATACATGCCAAACGTTGTATATATGCATACACGTATATATATATATATATATATATATAAATATATATATATATATAATATATATATATATATATATATATATAAATATATATATATTATATATATATATATATATATATATATATATGTATATATATATATATATATATATATATATATATATATATATATATATATATATATATATATATATATATATATATATATATATATATATATATATATATATATATATATATATATATATATAATAATAATAATAATAATAAAAATAAAATAAAATAAAATAAAAATAAAAAATAAAAATAAAAATAATCATGATAATAATAATAATACACACACACACACAATAATAATAATACACACACACACACAAATGTACAAAAATAAATAAATAAAAAAATAAAAATAAAAATAAAAATAAAAATAAAAATAATAATAATAATAATAATAATAATAATAATAATAATAATAATAATAATAATAATAATAATAATAATAATAATAATAATTACGGGCAATTTTAGTAATATGTGAGAAATAATTAAACTCGATTCCTGAAAAGACTACGTGATAGAAAACAATCGATTACAAATTCGGAATCAGCATTAGTAAAACATAAAAAAAATCGTCA
>JABUQX010144833.1:0-2500 GCA_015478945.1 Trachelipus rathkii | reverse complement strand
GCTTGAAAAAAGTTATTGTCTACAAATTTCTTATTTACATGTAAAACTAATCTTACTGCCACATATTTCTTTTAACTTTTTTTATAGGCTTATAATGATGAACCAACATTTTATTATTTTACCCCCACTCACTGGTCGGGTGCACGGGGTAGGGGCCACCCGTAGTAAAATACTCATCTACCATGCATTTGTATCGTGGATTCCAATGGATTTTTTTAATCTTTTCTTTAGATTAAAAATTTTTTTTTGCAAAAAAATTAAAAGTCTCATTTTTAAACGGATTCTGTGGGATTGTAATTTATTTTCATTTTTATTTTGGGGGAGGGATGTCAGGTAGTTTTCATAACGACTTTATTTAATTACAATATATTTTTGACATTTTTAGCAAGTTTCACTGAAATCAGCGAAAGGCCCTAGGATTAATAATGTCTTTCAACTCTATTTAAAAATATGATTTTTCGAGGAAGTCCAACTGTAAATCCGTATATATTATTATTATTATTATTATTATTATTATTATTATTATTATTATTATTATTATTATTATTATTATTATTATTATTATAATTACCTAATTAGAAATTTCAAATTAGAAATGGCAGCAGCAGCGAAGTCCGTGAAAAAAGGTCATAAACACGCTCAATAAAATCCATAAACCAGAATAAAAGGAAGAATGGAAAGAAATAAAAACCCACTTCACACACACACACACATTCATGCATACACACGCGAGCGTGAAACCCCCTAATCTCCCCTTCTCCCCTAACTCCAAACACATCAAACCTTTGTAGGTAGAACTCTTAAATTTTTAAACTAGTCAAATTCATAAAAACATACAGCTTTAAAAGAGGTGGAAGTATATAATGAAAATTTGATAAACCTTTTTTGAACTTCGCTTTTATAGTTGAAGCCTTTACAAAATAGGATTAAATTTTAAATAAAGGCTATCTATTCTCGCTTGATAAATTTCTACCACTCGAGCCTTATGTATATATATTTTGAGGGAGAGTGAAGTGGAGAAAGAAAGCGGATAAATGGTATGAGTAGGAAAAATAGAAAAAGTTTCCTATATAAAACAAGTGATAGAATTACCCTAGGTAATTAGATAAAGTTTGAAGAGGCACCGCCGATCTTTAATCCATATGATGCAGGAACGCTTGCAAAGTTTTGGGAATACTTAGATGGGCGAGTTTGCAAATTGCGAAAAATTCAAAACTTTTACATACTGAAGGCGAGGAATGCAGAATGTCGGAATTGTTTGAAATACTCTAAAAGAATTGAAATAGTAAAATCTCTGGGAAAAAGATGTCATATATTACGACCACAGCACTATTACAAATGATTAATTTTGATTTTTAATTGACTTTTGCACGCAAAACAAACAAAATGAAATTTAACGATAATTAAGAAAATAAAGGTAGACAAAGAATCTATTACCAAAATGAATTTATCCTTTTAAGCCTGAGTAAATATGAGGACGATAGATTTATTTAATATGCAGTTCTTTGTTTAAGGACTTAATATGAATTAATTACAATTTAATCCTTCTCTTGAAAATTGAAATTAAAAAGATTGTGATTTTCATAGGAATGAATAATAGAGCTGTAAATCAATCACATACATCTTCATTCACACTATGATGCGTAGATTTTTAATGAAAATTGTTTGCGTAAGCAAATAATTTGGTATACACAACAGCATTCATAGAAATCTGAAATCCTATCTGACATATAAATGATGTATACATTGTTTTATTCCTATACCAACGAGGTGTTTTGTTGGTCATGGTTAATGTTATTGATTTCAAATAGAAAAAATTAAACTATAAAATAAACTATATTATTATAACTATAAAATTTATTATGCTAAATCCATTTTAAATAGGATTCTTGGGATTGTTTCTATTTGTTTTATTTGATTCTGGAATATTGTTTATGTCAATCCATCACCTCATAAGGTAGATTACATCTATACTAGTGAGGTGTTACATTCACATTGCCAACGAGTCACGCAAATATCCGAAGGCAATCTAGTATAAAACTTTATACCTCTCAAAAAGTTTAAAATTAAGAGAAAAAACTATTTGTTTTGAAAAACAAAGTTTACGTGCCATTGCAGGAAAATTTAGTATCAAATATCATTAAACTCAACAAAATAATAACAATATTGATATAATTCTTTCTTTATAGTTTGACATATATATATATATATATATATATATATATATATATATATATATATATATATATATATATATATATATATATATATATATATATATATATATATATATATATATATATATATATATATATCCTAGGCTTATACGAGATAAAAAAAATTGGTTTTGTGAAGTTAAAAATTAATTTTAAATATATATATATATATATATATATATATATATATATATATATTTATATAAAGCGGCGCACGAAAACGCGAAAGGTTTCACGATAAATGCGAAACGGTTAAACACCCAAATTCCAAAACGAAGTACAAC
>JABUQX010144832.1:35000-39120 GCA_015478945.1 Trachelipus rathkii | reverse complement strand
CAATCCATCATCTCTCTCAATCTCTCCCCTTCTCTCATTCTTTTCACATGTCCAAACCATCTTAACTGGTTTCTCTCCACGCATTCCAAAACAGGTTCCACTCCCAGTTCTCTCCTCACCAGCTCGCTTCTCATTCTGTCTCTCAACGATACTCCTCTAATGAGTCTAAGTACCCTCATTTCTGCAGCTTCTATTCTGCTTTTTTGCATCGTATTCATTGCCCAGCATTCAGAACCATACAACAATATCGGTCTCAGAATTGTTTTATAAATTAATATTTTAACCTCTGTTGGTATTCCTTTCTCCTTTAGCAACGGGTATAACATTCCCACATTCTGTGAAAATCTCCCAATTCTTCCTTTCAACTCATCATCTTGTCTTCCTTGATCATCAAATACCACGCCCAAATACTTAAATCTATTCACTTGCTTAAGCCTTATATCTTCTATGTTCACTACTATCTCTTCCCTCTCTCTCTTGCAATCACCATTATTTCCGTTTTCTTTTCTCTGTTTATTCTCATGCCCATTGACTTCAGTACCTCGTTCCACCTATTCACAGCTTCTTGCAGGTCTTGAGCTCCTGATGTGATCACTGCCGCATCATCCGCATAAACCAAAGTGTGCTCCATATTTTCCCTTATGCATATCCTTTTAAGGCAGCTGTCCAGGTAAAGTGCAAAGAGCAATGGTGATAGTACACTTCCCTGTCTAACCCCCGTTTTCACTTCAAACCACTTCTCTCTTCCTGTTCCTCTAACCGTATTTATTGGATTTTCATACATACTTTTAATGGCTGCTATCAGACTTTCTGGTATGGCATACATCGGATCTTCTAACACTCTCCACAGTCTCTCCCTATTTATTCTATCGAATGCCTTTTCCAAGTCTATGAATGCAGCATACGCCTTCTCATTCCACTCTATTATTTTCTCAGTCAGCATATTCATGTAAAATATTAGATCAGTAGTACTTTTTCCTGGTCTGAAACCGTGCTGCCATTTTCCAATCTTGTCCTCGACCTCTATCCTTAATCTTTTTTCTAAGATCCTCTCTTATATTTTACTCACCCCCACCAACAATACTATTCCTCTATAATTTCCGCATATTCTTTTATCTCCCTTCTTATGTATCTGACAGATTACTGCTTTCCTCCATTCTGTTGGTATTTTTCCTTCTTTCCATACTTGGTTTAACAGTTTTGTCAACCATATAGTTATTACCTCTTCCGTTTGGAATAGTTCATTATTCAATCCATCGTAACATGTACTCTTCCCATTTTTTAGTATTTTGATTGCTCCTTTCATTCCTCTTTCTCTATCATTCTAATTTCCTCATGTTCTTGTCTTACTCTCAGGGGTATTTCATCCATTCCCTCCTCCCCTTCCTCTACGTTCAATAATTCCTCGAAATACTCGCTCCATCTTTCCGTTACCTCCTCTTCCTCTAGAAGAGGTTCTCCCTCCTTATTCAAAACCGTATGCATTTCTGGTTCTTTATTTCCTCTCATGCTCTTGGCCATTCCATATAAAAGTTTTCCCGTGCCCTTCGTATCCTCTTTCAGTTCTCTTCCTATCCTTCTCCAAGTAATGTCCTTATTTCTCCTTTTTACATCCTCCGCATGGTTTCTTGCGTTTACATATTCTATCCTGTTCCCTTCCGTTCTTGTCTTCATCCATTTCCTATATTCTTTGTTTTTGAGCTTCACTGCGTTCTTAACATCCTCATTCCACCATGCCGTCTTCTTTTTCCTACCCCCAGCGACTTTTTTCTTTCCTAGTATTTCGCTTGCGATTCGATCTACTCTTGTTTTAAAGGTCTTCCAACTCTCCTCCGCCGTTTCTTGTTCTTCTGTCCCTTCGAATTCTTGCGTGAGTTTTTCATTAAACATCTCTACCACACCATCCACCCTCAGCTTTTCCAAACAGTATCTCTCTTTTGTTATCTTCCTTGGTTTTCTCCTTTTTTTCCAAATCAGTTTACCCAATACCATTCTATGGTCTGAATCTAGTGAAATCGTGGGTAAGCTTTTCACATCTTCAAACATCCTCTTATCGTTAGCTAGCATCATGTCAATCATTGATTTCTCCGTGTATCTCTGTTCCTCCGCACTCCACCTATACCACGTCCATTTCTTGCTTTCTTCATGTTTGAAGAATGTATTCATAACAGCCATGTTGTTTCTCATCGCAAAGTCGATCAGGTACTCCCCATCAACGTTTCTCTCCCCTATTCCATGAATCCCTAGTACCATCTCCTCTCCTTCTCTACGGGTTCCAACATGGGCGTTCATATCCCCCATTATAATTTTCTTTTCTCCTCTCACCGCGTCATAGGTCTGTTGGAGAACTTCCCTGAATTCCATTTTTTCCTCAACTGGTCTTCCCTGGTGCGGCGCATACACTTGGATTAAGCTCAATGATTCTCCTTCCATCTTCAACGTTATCGCAATTATTCTTTCATTTATTAACAAAGTTTCCATTACATTTCTATAGAGTTCCGGTTTCATGATGATCGCTACTCCGTGCCTTCTCTCTTCCTCTCTCCCCTTGTAGATCATTACATAGTCGTTATGTAATCTCTTAGTTCCACTTCCGCGGTACCTCACCTCACAAACCCCCAACACATCCAGATTCTTCTTTTCCATCAAATCCACGGCCTCCTCCTCCTTTCCGGCAAAAGTACTTGCATTTATAGTGGCAATTCGGTATCGTGTATCCTTTTTCCGTAGTCCTTTATCACGCTTGTTCGTCAACCTTCGATTCCGCTGTGTCCGAGGCATAGCATTGGTAACTCGAGCGACTTCTTTTTTTACGTTGCCGGCTTGCTAGGCCTGTCGCCACAACCTTTCATAGTTTCCTATGGCAGGGGTTCATGGGAAGAAATTAATGGTACAAGGGTGTTCCCAGCCCCTAAAACCATGCGAAGAGTAATCTTCTTGTTATCTAACGTCGCTGAAAATATCCATTCAAATTCAACCAAATTTCAGATATTGCAGAACTTATGAATTAAAATCCAAATTGTTTTTAATAAAAAGAACAAACTAGAAAATTCTGTTACTCCACAACAAATTTTGTTAAGATATTATATCTATTGTTTATAATTGTTGAAAAGAATCGAAATAAAAAATTTTGTTGCTTCTCCTCATCTCGATTTAAATATTAATTTTGCAATAACAAATAAATGATTTTGATTTAAATTTATATATATATATATATATATATATAGTATATATATATATATATATATCTGTATATAAGATATATATATATATATATATATATATATATATATATATATATATATTCTATAACAACTCCCAGGAAGAGCTTTCTCCCTGTCTGTTGGTCCAGCGTCTTCCTTCTGGCCCAAACTGACAACCCTAGAGCAATCCAGAAAGCCATTTCGGCGCAAAGGTTTGGATGCCAGTCCTGGAGTTAAACACTCTCAGGTAGGGTTTTCGCCCTTTCAGTAGAACTAGCATCTTCTCCCATTAGGCCTCAAAATTCGCCTTCCTAGAGCTCTCCAGAGGAGCTTGCTTCTGGGCGCATAAGATACCAACGCTGGTCCAAGAGTAATGAAAGCAAAAGGAAAGGACCGGGTTGCTAGCCCTGTCGCCCTATAACCATGCGAAGAAGATCTTCATATGTTCTGACCGCGACGAAACATCCAATCATCAATCTTCATCGTTATCATTATTATTATTATGCAATGAAAATTCTTTTTTCTTCCCTTGACTGCGCTGAATACATTATCCATTATCCACCAAATATCACTTAGAAGTAGATGTAATTATTTGCAATCCAAAATTATAATTTAAAAGAATTATTTTCAAATTTTTCTTCCTTTACAGAATATTTTAGTGAAAATTATATTATAAGACTGGAATAGAAAATTTTGTAGCTCCTCTAAAGTTTTAAATGTTAATTTTGACTAACTTTTTATTTTGATTTAAATTTCGGAATATTTGATCCAATAAATTTCATTTTAAATATTTTATTCAGTTTGGTAAAATTTCTTCTTCACTTCTAAACAATAAAATGGCTTCAATTAATGCATCAGTAACTCTCCTAGAGTTTTCATCTTCTTCAGTCTCTTTCCAACCCTTCTCTTGTTCTTCT
>JABUQX010144832.1:22500-32500 GCA_015478945.1 Trachelipus rathkii | reverse complement strand
ACTTGTACCAATAATTGAAACTATACGTTTATGTGGCCAGCAAGGTCTTGCATTAAGGGGCTCAAGTGACTCTGAACGTATTGAATTATCAACTCCAGCTGAAAATGACGGAAATTTTAGAAGCCTTCTTAGGTTTCGAGCAAATGGAGGTGACCAGATTTTGAAGAACCACTTACTTCTATCGTCCAAAAATTCAATGTATACGAGTCCGAGGATACAGAATGAAATCATACAGTCATTTAGTCAGCTTATACAAAGGAAAATAGTGGAAGAAGTTAATAAAAACAAATTTTTTCAGCATTAGCTGATGAAACAACGGATATTTCCCAAACAGAACAGTTTTCACTTTGTGTAAGGTACGCGATTGGTGGTGATGGAGGTGATAGTCCTTTTACTTTAAGAGAGGATTTTTTATCATTTGTTCCGGTTTATGATATCTCAGGGAAAGCATTGGCAAATGTAATTTTGGAGAGACTCGGCTATCTTGGTTTAAAACTCGAAAATTTAAGAGGCCAAGGATATGATGGAGCCTCTTTCATGAGAGGCGAATTCCGAGGAGTGCAATCTGTTATTCCTAAAGCTCTATACACACATTGTGTAGCACATTGTTTAAATCTATGTCTCTCAGATTCTTCTAAAATTCAGGCAATTCGAAACGTCTTAGGATTCATCTCTGAAATATGCACTTTTTTCGATCGAGTCCGAAGCGCACAAAACTTCTGGAAGATAAAATAAAAGAGTTTTCTAGTAACCAAAATAACAAGAGGATCAAAAAGATGTGCGAGACCAGATGGTGTGAACGGCATGAAGCGGTTTTCCTTTTTAAAGAGACTCTTGAGCCAATACTTGCGTCATTGGAAGAAATAAAAGAATGGCCTGGTGAATTATCACAGAAAGCTACTTCGTTGTTAAATTCAATCAGTAATTTGAATTTTATAATAACATTATTCGTTTTAAGTAAATTTCTTGGAATAACCTACACCTTGTCAAAACAGTTACAGAGTGTCCATTTGGACATTGTCAGTGCAATAAACTTAGTGAAAGACATTATTCAACTTCTCGAAAAAGATAGACAAAATGCAGACAGAGTTTAAAACCATATTCACACAAGCTAAAAATGTATGCGACAGCTTAGGTATTGAAATAACAATTCCAAGAACTACGAAGTTTCAGAAACATCGTTGTAATGTGCCTACATCAGATCCCAAATCATATTACCGCATCTCAGTTTTTATTCCGTTTATTGATGATCTGATTTTTTCGTTGACTGATCGATTTCTCTCGCATGAAACCACTATCATTTCACTTCAGTATATTTTACCAGAAAGTGCAATGTACCTTATAAGCATATTGAAAAAAGCATCTTCTTTTATAAAGACGACCTTTCAGACTCTCACGAGGATACACTAAAAGGAGAGTGGTGTCTCTGGAAGCGTAAATGGCTGTGTAAATGCAAAGCAAAACTGCGATCGGTGCTTTTACAAGTGTGACAAGAGTTCTAACATTGCTACTCTCCTGAATATCTTAGCAGTATTGCCTGTATCCACCGCAACAGTAGAAAGAACCTTTTCGACATTAAGGCGTCTGAAAACGTATTTACGGAATAGTGTTGGAGAGGATCGCATTACAGGTCTTGTTCTACTGTCGTCATGAGATCTCAGCACAGAAGTCAGCAATGAAAATATTTTGAATCACCTCAGTCAAAAAGCAAGGAAACTGAAATTGACCTTATAAAACGATGGTAAGTTCTTATGAGAATTATATATTTTATATATATATATATATAAAAAAATTATAAGATATATATATATATATATATATATATATATATATATATATATATATATATATATATATATATATATATATATATATATATATATATATATATATAACATATATATATATATATATATATATATATATATATATATATATATATATATATATATATATATATATATATATATATATATATATATATATATATATATATATATATATAATTTAACTTCATTTGAAATGTAACCACTTGCGAAAGTCGCAGCCCCCCCCGAAAAAAATTCCTGGCTTGGTGCGTTATTTTTGACGAGTAGTATATATATATATATATATATATATATATATATATATATATATATATATATATATATATATATATATATATATATATATATATATATATCTTCATCTTCTTCATCTTCCTTTTTATTCCTAAGACTGGGAGTAAGGTGCGTGACAAGCATCGGAAAAGAAAAGCAGTAGAAGAATATGACAAAGTCGAAAAGAAAAAGCCTAGCCTTTACCGCCCTCTCTGTACTAATTAATTAGTAAGAACTCGTCGCAGTCAGAAAATCCACCCTCGAGCTGCATATCGTCAGTGTAAGGTTCATCACTTGGCCCAGGTGGGCCACAACCATACTCCCTCACAAAACCCCGCCATTCACTCCTATTATGCACCTTTATTCTCGCCTCTGCCAAACTCACATTTCTCTCCTTCAAACATTCGTTTACTGAATCAATCCACTTTTTCTTCGGTCTCCCAGCCGTCGTGGTTTCCAAAACACACTTGCCACTATACATCCGCTTAAATAAAACCGATTATCATTCATCCTTTCCACATGACCAAACCATCTGTATACTTTTCATTTATTCTCTCGATTAACCCTTTCTTCACACACCAGAAGCCTCACGTTCATTCCTCATTTTATCAATTCTTCTCACACCTAGCACCCCCCTAAGTTATCCATCTGAACACATTGAACTTAGATCTATACTTCTTCCAGATCATAGTCTCACTACTATACAATAACACAGGTAAAAACATACCCTCATGTAAGACCCTAGCGCACTCGAGACTTAGTCCCTTTACATTCACCAATGATTTAATTGCTCCAGCCACCTTTCTGCCATTCACAACTTTCCTACTACACTCTGCATCATCCGTTCCTTTCTCATCCAACATATACCCTAAATATTTAAACTCAGACACTTGTTCCAGCTGCTCACCATCTAACATAACTTCACACTGAGGACTGTCCTCACTCACAACCATAACCTTACTTTTTTCTAAGTTTACTTTCAAACCTCCTTTTACACTGCAAAATCTTCTACCAATAATCCCAAATCCTCTCAGATCTGCCACACAAAATCAAATCATCCGCATATAATAGGTAGGGCACCCTCTACTCATCTCCATTCTCCGTCATTCTAACACCATTTCCTGCCACCCCCACCTCTAATTCTTTCATAACCCCATCCATATACAAATTGAATAACCAAGGAGACATAACACAACCCTGCCTCACTCCGCTATTAATACTAAATCAACCTTTGACACACCATTTATTCTTACACGCCTCACTATCGTCATACATACTTTTTGATTCCATTTAGAAGCTTACCAACACCATACATCACTAACACTGCCATAAAGCTTGCCTTTTAACCTTATCATACGCTCTGTTGTAAATCCATAAAAACCTAAATACAATTTATTATTCTTCTCCTTATTTTATCAATCATTTGTTTCAATGTAAAGATTGGATCCACACATCCTCTACCACTCCTAAACGCACCTCATGTTCTTCACGAATCAGTTCTTCAGTCACTTGACGCACTCTTTCGACCAAAATACCAGCAT
This sequence comes from Trachelipus rathkii, assembly GCA_015478945.1. Taxonomy (NCBI): domain Eukaryota; kingdom Metazoa; phylum Arthropoda; class Malacostraca; order Isopoda; family Trachelipodidae; genus Trachelipus; species Trachelipus rathkii. Next base: position 28,857 of record JABUQX010144832.1, on the reverse strand, counting down.
ATATCTTCCATACAACACTCTCAATAAACTAATTCCCTTATAATTCCAACAGTCCCCTTATCTCCCTTATCCTTATATAGAGTTGCAAGTACTGTCTCTCCAATCCCTCGGAACTATACCTCCATAAACGCTTTATTACAAAACTTCCAAATCCAATCAATCACCATCTCGCCTCCGTTCTTGATCATTTCACCAGTAATTTCATCTATACCTGCAGATTTACCATAATTCTTCAACTTTCCCATTCTACCCATTACCTCCTTGCTAATTACGTCATATCCCCAAAATACCTATTCCTTCTTGCACCATCAAACCTCACACACATTCACTATCACCTCTTCATTACTAATATTATGCAGATTTTCAAAATGTTCTTTCCACACTCCCTCACACATTTCATCAGTTACAAAAACACCATCCCTATTCATTACTAAGCAGGTTCCCTTATTCTCATTCTTAAACCGTGCTTCCTTCCAGAACAGCTTCCTATTCTCTTGTAAGTCACCATTCATCCTCCTTCCAAACTGTTCACTTACCTCTTTTTCTTTTCTCCTACGTATGCACTTTTTAGTATTTTTAGTATTTCTTTTTTCTCCTAATATAATTCCAAATATCTTTCTTTTGAACTTCATCATTGGCTTTTAGTACATTAAACCACGCTTCCTTTTTACTTTTAACCGCTTGCATCACCTCTTCCTTCCACCACTCACTGTTAACATTCTTACTTCCTACTTTAGCACATCCACATACTTCCTTTGCACTGCTAATTGCTTCCTTCATTTGCTCCCAGATTTGTTCTCAGTTTAAACTTGTTCACATTCAACTGATTTGCATTTATGAAAGGCTCTTGACATACTTATCCTGGATTACGGTTGTTTACTTAACTTCTCACTCTTATCAATTTTACCCACTTCCTTTCGTATCACCTTCCTCTCCATCCAAGCCACCACTAAGTTAATTTTACATAGAACAATATAATGATCCGATAATCCCATTCCTAAAAAACCCTTCACAGATTTAACATCCAACACATACTTCAACATCTCCTTCTTTACCAACACAAAATTAATCATACTTTTCACTTCGATACCATCTCTACCTACACCAACTCTAGTATACTTATGGATACTCTTGTGTTTAAAGAAAGTATTACTTACACACATACCTCTCTCCTCACAGAAATCAATCACCTTCCTACCATTCTCATTTTCTCCCGCCACCCCAAAACCACCTGTTATACCATTCCTTTTTTGATCACCTATCCAACCATTCAGGTCCCCCAAAACTATCAATCTGAAGCTCCTACTCACCCCATCTAAAACATCATTCAGATTATCCCAAAAAATCTTACTCTCTTCAACATTTCCCTCAGATGGACCATACGTCAAAACTACACATACCTTGACCTTTTCAAACTTAAATTTAGCCATTAGAATTCTAGGACTCCCACACAAAGTCTACCAAGTAGTCTTGCACACACCCACTTCCTCAAAATTGCAACTCCTTCTCTCCCCACTCATTTCTTTCTTTCCACAATTCAGCACAACATTTTCATTAATTCATTAATTTCACTCATTTCTTTTCACCGTTTTCTTTCATCTTTGTTTCAGTCACAGAGAGCAAATCAAATTGTTCTTTCTATATATATATATATATATATATATATATATATATATATATATATATATATATATATATATATATATATATATATATATATATATATATATATATAGTTATTTTTTTTCTTTTTTGCTGTCGTTTGTCGCGCGCGTTCTAGCCGACCTAGGGCCGCCCTCATATTCCTGCCGCCCTAGGCATTTGCCTAGTTTGCCTAGCGGTTAAGAGGGCTCTGGGACGTCTCTCAGGTGATTCTGTCATTTTATTTTTGTCGATCTTTAAAGATTGTCTTCGATTTTCTCCAATTCCCTAAGGGGAGAAATATTAATAAATAATAATAAATAAATGATAAATAAAAATAATAATAATAATAATAATAATAATAATAATAATAATAATAATAATAATAATAATAATAATAATAATAATAATAATAATAATAATAATAATAATAATAATAATAATAATAATAATAATAATAATAAAACTTTATTAAATAATTCCTCCAGATTTATCAATAATAATTACCAATTGGCATACATTGAAACCATTTAACTTCCCTGCCAGTGAATCATCATCTCACCAGTGAACAACCAATTCATCACTTGAGAACTTGTAAAAAATTGAAACGAATCAATAATAGAAAATTCCGCCTTGTCCAATGAATCAAAATTATGCTAATTTATGCCAAAATGATGCCAATCTATACCATTTCATTATAAATAATTTAAGCAAGAATCCAAGTAAAATTCTGTTATATTTTTTAATCTGTCCTTGGGATATATATATATATATATATATATATATATATATGTTTTTGATATATATATATATATATATATATATATATATATATATATATATATATATATATATATATATATATGACCCTATGAGTTTTATGGTGCAGAATTTTTTTTCATATATTAGTAGCATATGATACTAGCAATTAATTAAGATGGGAACGAGAAAGATACGAAATTTGAAAATATTAAAAATTTAATAATAAAGTAAGCAAAAACGTACATTTTGCATGAGAAAGAAACTGTATTTTAGTGCTAATACGTGAAAGAATTTAAGGTAAGGTAAAAAATAAAGTTTATGGGGAAAATACGCTCCGCTCCGTATTGCTTTTTTTTCATATATAGATTCTTTGTATACATAACAAAACATCATAATCTAAACTTAGAGGGCAGTAAACCGCACCCTAACCTATATGGATCACAATGCAGTAAAACTCAACCTAACCTATATGGATCGACGATGCAGTAAATTTCGACCTAACATATATGGATCTACTTTGCCGTAACAATGTTTCTCTTTTTCTGCAAGATTTTTGCACTACAGAAAATATTTTGTGTCCCAGCCCTGCCAGACGTACGATACGTAAAAGAGTACGATATTAAATAATTATTTTTTTTTGGCACTTACAAATTTTTTATCCTGTTTATTTCCACTGAAAATTATTGTTAGTGTCATATAATAACAATATATGAAAAAAAAAATTCTCTGCACCTCATAAGAATATATATATATATATATATATATATATATATATATATATATATATATATATATAATATATATATATATATAGTAGTATATATATATATATATATATATATATATATATATATATATATATATATATATATATATATATATTAGATAGAGTGACACATTTGATCTTAAACTTCATGTTGCCAGATTTGTCCTTTTTTTATTTTATTTAGAGTACAGATTCAGGCAGTTAGGTATTTTATTTAAAAAAAAAAAAGGTTTTAAACTAGTTGCGATTTCACCTTTGTTGAGGATGGATGTGTTTGATTTATAATCCGTAATATCTGATAATATCACTTTGTTTCCTTTTTAATCTACTACAAGTTAATTTTAGAGTCTGAAAAGTGTATTTGTTATACATAATGTACTATATAATAAGTTTAATTTGAATATATATATATATATATATATATATATATATATATATATATATATATATATATATATATATATATATATATATATATATATATATATATATCTATATATATATATATATATATATATATATATATATATATATATATATATATATATATATATATAGTATATTTTTATATATATATATATATATATATATATATATATATATATATATATATATATATATATATATATATATATATATATATATTGCATCTTCACATGGCTTCAAATTTCGAAAAGCTGGCTTAAGTGAACTGATATTTAGTTATATTTATTAAACAATTTACGGCTTTCATGGATAAATTATTTTTTAGGGGGCTCGAGCCGACGGGGGACAGAGGGGGAACGAAGTCCCCCCCGTCGTCCACCGGGAGGCCGAGAGACCCGACTCCTGCCATCTCTGCGGTCTAGGTTGCGGGTATTCTTAGTTAAAAAAAAGGGAACTAGCAATTTATTGTACAATATATGCCTCCATTCAAGATAGACTGAGACATTCGATTTTTTTCCCAAGCTTGCAAAATCTTTAAGGTTTCTGACAGTTATTTTTTTTGTTAAAGAAAATATTTTTATAAAAACTAAAAAAAAAAAAAAAGGTATATATATATCTATATATATAAGGTATAAATACATATATATATATAGTAAAATATATATATATAAATAAAAAAAATATATAAAATATATATATATATATATATATATATATATATATATATATATATATATATATATATATATATATATATATATATATATATATATATATATATATATATATATATAAATATTTATATATATAATTATATATAAAAAATATATATATATATATATATATATATATATATATATATATATATATATATATATATATATATATATATATATATATATATATATATATATGTAATAAAGCTGAATATTTCTGTCTGATCTTTGATATTCTATATATATATATATATATATATATATATATATAGTATATATATATATATATATATATATATATATATATATATATATATATATATATATATATATATATATATATATATATATATATATATATATATATATATATATAGTAATAAATGTCCCAAATGGTTTACGAATAGATTGTTGCGAATAAATGTCCCAAAAGTACTCATTTTTGGGATTTATTTTTTTGGGGTATATCACTAACGAATACCCACGGGTAGTCCGCCCCGATGTCAGGAGTCGGGGTCTCTCGGCCTCTAGGTGGACTACGGGGGGACTAATCCCCCCCTCCGGGGATGGTCTCCGGAACCCCCGCTCTTTGGTCTTTGGGTGTCGTGGGGGTTCCTCCACCTGCCCTCCGGGGTATGAACGTCCCCTCCTCCGCTGTCCCCATCGGCCTTCGCGCTCCCTAAAAAGGGCTAAAACTCTATTTTAGGGGGCTGTTGACTCACTGTGCCGTAAAAGTATATATATATATATATATATATATATATATATATATATATATATATATATATATATATATATATATATATATATATATATATATATATATATATATATATATATATATATATATATATATATAGCTTATAGAAAAAGTTAAAACATTCCACAACCTAGCAAACTCCATTCGATGTTTTGTTAAATGTTGCCAACTCAAAATGAAGGCACTAGATTTTATTAAAAAAAAGTCAAAATGACAATATTTGATGAAAAAAGCAAATAGGTCGTATAAATCCATATTTAAAGTTAAATCAAAACTGACAGAGTTGTTACCTGTAAATCTAAAAAATTTGATAAATCCAGTAATAATATTTTGCGAAAACAGTATACTTGGAGCCAATGTTTACTATTAACATAAAAATAAAGCTTTCCTCCTATTTTCGTAATTTCAATTCTTTCTTACACTTTTCACAAACTTTTTTATCTACTATGAAACAAACTATAAAATCATTTACGTAATTTTAATTTTTTCTAACACTTTTCACAAACCTTTTAAACTACTATGAAACAAAATGTTGCAAGAATGCTAAAACTTTATAATCATTTTCACAAAGTTGAAATAAATTTTTTAAAATAGGAACAAAAAATTATGTGGACCTCACTCTTCAGATGTTAAAAATTAATGACGTTTAGTATTTATATATAGATATTTTAATTTGAAACGGTCAAATAATGCCCAAAAGGAATATAGCCCATGTCACAACATTTAGTTCATTCCCAAATGGGTTTCCTCGATATTTGTAACAAATATCGATAAATATCGATTTCAGGTCAGACGAATTCTTCATATTAGCCTCCATATATATATATATATATATATATATAGTATAGTAGTATATATATATATATATATATATATGTTATATATATATATATAGTATATTTATTTATATATATATATATATATATATATATATATATATATATATATATATATATTATAAAAAATATATTTTCTTTAGCATAAAAGGACAGTTCCAAGGTCAAATTTTTTAAGATTTGGCAACCAACGGAAAATTGAATGTCACACTATGTATTATTGGATTATATATAGAGAGAGAGAGATATATATATATATATATGGTATATATATATATATATATATATATATATATATATATATATATATATATATATATAGGTGTTACTTAACGCCCACACGGAACGGGAGCTCGAATCAAAAAATTTTTCACAGGTAGCCTCTATGATACATAAATAGACGTTTTAGGGTCGAAATGAAAACAATCCATATCTCAAAAACTACAATAG
>JABUQX010144832.1:0-17500 GCA_015478945.1 Trachelipus rathkii | reverse complement strand
TTGTTGAATTTACTCTGAATTTGTCCAATTATTTTTATTAATTTACTATTTTTAGCAAGAATACAAATACTTAAGGTTATTTTTATTATTATTATTATTATTATATATATATATATATATATATATATATATATATATATATATATATATATATATATATATATATATATATATATATATATATATATATATATATATATATATATATAAATAGTATGTATATATATATATATATATATATATATATATATATATATATATATATATATATATATATATATATATATATATAGAGTGGTATCTAGGAAGAAGTATATATATATATATATATATATATATATATATATATATATATATATATATATATATATATATATATATATATATTTTTTTTTTTTTTTTTTTACAGATTACCACCACTCACGGGCTGGGCCCTTTTCAAGGAGGGGGCAGAAAATAAAATACATGAAAACCCACCCAAGCCAAGCCTAACGCAAATCTCTCAGGTGTGCGCAGACGTGGGTTTTAAAGAGAGGAAGATTAAATACAGTAGGAAAAACAGAAGATGGCAAGGAGTTCCACAGAACAGAAGTGGCTGGAAAGAAGGAGGCACCACAACGAACGAGTCTGGGATTTTCAATGCTCACGCAAAATGCATGCGAGAGCATGGCACCCTTTGTATTGCGAGGGCGACGCAATGGAGGTGGAATGCGCCAACTCCTCCGAGCACTAAGTACTCGTTGTAGTACCTATAGAAAAGAGATAGTGCGCCAGCGTCACGTCGCAGTGATAGAGGGCCAGATGAGTTTGAAAGTAGGGGACAGTTTATTAGTCTCTTAGCTTTAGACTCAACTCTAGCCCAATAGAAGGTGGAGCCGGAGCCCCCAGAAGGAGAATAACAGTACTCCAAACATGGGCGAATAAGTGCCCTTATATAACTGGAGGTTGTGCGGAAGAGAAACTCCTGCAACCTGAACAAAAGAACTCCCAGTTTCTTTGAGGCCACCTTAGCAACTGTGATATGAGGTTTCCAAGACAATTTTTTGTTTATGTTCAGACCAAGAATGTTATGTTATCAACAGGTGAGACGTTAAAACCGTCGAAAAAATAGGAAAGTTAGGTGTTTTTGAGAGGGAGATATAAAGTAGTTGAGTTTTCAAAGAGTTGAATTTCACAAGGTTGTGGCGGCCCCACCGGGAAATCCCATCCAGGTCGGCAAGAATAGAATCAGAAAGCTGAAGACGAGAGGCAACTCTAGATGCAAAAGAGGGAGCAGATTTGAAATGAGTGGAAGAATGGAGAGTTGAGTCATCGGCATAAGAGTGAACAGAGTTAGAAGTACAGCTGAGGAGATCGTTGATGAAAAGTAAGAATAAAGTTGAAGATAAAACAGAACCTTGAGGAACACCACAATTAACAGGAAAGGAGGAAGAAGTCGCTCCATCAACAAGTGCTGATATGGAGCGACCAGAGAGAAAACTTGACAAGAGTAAGCAAAGAGAAGGAGGAAACCCAAAGGAAGGGAGCTTAGAGAGTAGCGACGCATGCCATACTCGATCAAAAGCCTTTGATATATCGAGTGCCACCACCCAAGACTCCCCATAGTCCCTAAGGGCAGAAGACCATAAATCATTTAGGTAGAAAGAAGGGAATGAGACTCCAGATGATCCAGGAAATGAGAGTTAAGAAGAGTTTCAAAGATCTTAGATAGAATACAAGTGAGAGCTATAGGACGATAGTTAGAAGGATCAGAACGGCTGCCTTTTTCGGGATTGGTTGGACATATGCGCGCTTCCAGCACTGAGGAAATGTACAAGTATTAAGGCATAGAGAGTAGAGTTGATCGAGGACAGGGGCCAGCTCGGAAGCACACTCCCTCAGAACACGGGGAGGAATGCCATCCGGGCCACTAGCCTTCCTGACACTCATAGATCTCAGAATCCCATACACCCGATCATGCGTAATATACCTCATGTATATATATATATATATATATATATATATATATATATATATATATATATATATATATATATATATATATATATATATATATATATATATATATATATATATATATATACAGTGATGGGCACGGTACATGAAAATTGCTTGGGCGATACCGGTACATCGATACTTGTAAATTCTCTTGGGCGATACCGATACTCGGTACTTTGAAAAAACGTTTGGGCGATACCGGTACTCGGTATTGTATCGCCGATACATCCGATACATCGGTACATTTGAAGACATAAACAAAAAATGATAAATAGTTTTTCGAGAAATAGTTATACACATAATACATTCTATTACTGTTGATATAGTTTTTATGTCGATTCGGTGCTTCTTCATCTGTAACTTTTAAATTGTATAAAAATTAAAGTTAAACAAAGGTAAAGATTTTGAAATTTGCATTGAAACGAAAGTTTAAAATTGCTGTCACAGTGAGCAAGTTCAAAAAATTTCCCAGAAGTTATTAATTCGGACTTACACCAGTTTGTTGCATTAATTTTTTTGAAATGTTCTTCGGAATCTTTTGGAACTAATGAATCACTTTCAGTGTTACATTTACTCATTGTTAAAGTTAATTTGAAAAATAAAACTTCAAAAAATATTAAATAAAAATTACTAACAAATTGACAAGCCTAACTTCTTCAATCAACTTGCAATAAGAGACTGCGAGTCTGAAGTCCGAACGGCATAAATTTTGAATGTACGATTGCAGGAATAAACATATTGGAACACGTTTCACTTAAATGATATAAGCTGCGTTTCCAGAAGCCCGAGTGCAGCCCGTGTGCAAAATCGACTCGGAAACGCTTCGAATTGAAAAAATTACATTAACCAATCAGAGAACAGGAAATTTGAGTACCTGGAAACGGCCGAGCGCGCCCGTCGGATCAGCTGACAATTGTAAACAATACTCTTATACTTATATGTATCTATTTTATGAAAAGATACGATATATTAGTACCCTTAGCATAAAAGTTAACTAAAATATTAAAAATCTTTTGGCAAATCATTTCTGACACATGTTTTGTAAAGAAATTTGTTTGTAAACAAAGTATCCTTCCGCAGCCCGCCCGTTTACTAATTCCCAAAATCGAGGATTTAACAACGGGCGCCTGACTGTGACGTTTACATGACGTAGAAGTGCGCAAACGGGCGCTGGAAACGATGCATGTGCGCCTGTGTGCCCGCCCGGGCTGCAGTCGTATGGAAACACACATATATATAGAACGAGAGAATTATGAAACAAAATATATATATATATATATATATATATATATATATATATATATATATATATATATATATATATATATATATATATATATATATATATATATATATATATATATATATATATATATATATATACATACACATATACATATATATATATATATATATATATATATATATATATATATATATATATATATATATATATATATATATATATATATATATATATATATATGGCTATTTATAAGTGGTTGACTCCAGGAGCGAAAATCAATAATTAATGTATCGTTATTTTAATAATTTTAGGGTAAATACATTAAATTTTGGGGTAACCTAACCTAAACTAACCTAACCTAACTTAACCTAACCTAACCTAACCTAACCTAACCAAACTTAACCTAAATTAACCTAACCTAATATTAACGGAGTCAACCACTTATAAATGTCCTATATATATATATATATATATATATATATATATATATATATATATATATATATATATATATATATATATATATATATATATATATATATATATATATATATATATATATATATATATATATATATATATATATATATATATATATATATATATATATATATATATATATATATATTACAGTTGTCACCACCACTCACGGGCAGAGCCCTATTCAAGGAGGGGGTGTTACACGCCTCATAAGTCAACTAAAGCAAATTACGCAGATGAGCACAGACGCAGGCTTTGAAGTGGGGAGATTAAATTCAGCAGGAAACACAGAAGATGGAAGAGAATTCCACTGAACAGATGTGGCAGGAAAGAAGGAAGCACCGCAGCGCTAGCCTGGAGTTACCTACATCAACACAAAACTCATGTGCAGACACAGCACCCCTAGTGCTACGAGGGCGACGTGGAAGGTGAGTGGTGCGTGATAAGTTGTTTCGAGCACTGGCTGCTGCGGTACTCTATAGAAAAGAGAGATAAAAGCACCAACATCGCGCCGCAAAAAGATAGAGGGTCATGAAGTGGAAAGTATAGAATAGTTTATAAGCTCTCATTTTGACTTAATTCCTATTCAAAGCCGGGGAAACCAGATCCCAGATATGAGAGCAGTACTCCATACAAGGGCGGATGAGGCCCTTGTATAGCTGGAGCAACTGGGAAGAGGAAAAAAGTCTCGCAGTCTAAACAGAACTCCCAGTTTCTTTGAGGCCGCCCTAGCAACCGTTGTGATGTGAGGTTTCCAAGACAATTTTTTGTTTATGTTAAGCAAGGATGTTTATATTGTCAACAGGAGAGACGAGAGAACCGTCGAAAAGAGATAAGTTAGAAGGTGTCTTAGAGAGGGAGATTTGTAGAAGTTGAGTTTTTAAAGAATTGAATTTCACAAGGTTCAGACGACCCACCCGGAAATTTTATCCAGATCAGCGAGAATGGAATTGGAAAGATTAAGACGAGAGGCAATTCTAGAAGTGTTAAGGTTATGAATTGAAAATGAGTTTGAAGAATGAAGGGTTGAGTCATCATATATGAGTGAATAGAGTTGATGCAGGGCAGAATACTATTAATGAAAGTTGGTTTAAAGTAGAGATACGACAGAACCCTGAGGAACACCACTATTGACAGTAAAAGAAGAAAAAGTTGCCCCATCAACAACAGCCGATATTGAGCAATTTGAAAGAAACTAGACATAAGTAAGCAAAGAGAAGGAGGAAACCCAAAGGAGGGGAGCTTGGAGAGCAGTGACACGTGCCATACCCGGTCAAAAGCTTTGGATATGTCAAGCGCCACCACGCAAGTCTCCCCGTAGTTCCTAAGAGCGGAAAACCATAAATCAGTAAGATAGGAAAGTATATCGCAAGAAGATCTTGAGCCAGAAAGCCGTACTGGCGATCTAAAAAGAAATTAATATATATATATGTATATATATATATATATATATATATATGTATATATAGCGGTATGTATATATATATATATATATATATATATATATATATATTATATATATATATATATATATATATATATATATATATATATAGTATATATATATATATATATATATATATATATATATATATACTAAAAATAAATGTACCGATTAAAAGTACCGAATTTTTCGGTATCGGTACACAAAAAAACAAGTGGGCGATACCGATACATCGGTACTTTAGCAACATTGTTGGCGATACCGATACCGGTACAAAATGTATCGCCCGATACAAGTACCCGGTACATGTATCGCTGGTACTGCCCATCTCTGTATATATATATATATATATATATATATATATATATATATATATATATATATATATATATATATATATATATATATATATATATATATATATTTATATATATATATATATATATATATATATTGTTTATAGGCCTATGTGTTGTTTTACCATTCAATTAGATTCTTTTAGAGTTAGAGAGTTCCTAACTCTATCTTAATTTGGCTTGGACCTATTTTACTGACTAGACAAGACCTTGATTTTACGTTATTTCTGTCTTTTATTAGCTGCTCTAGTCGTTAGGTGAATTCTTACTATCCTATTAGTAAACTAGATATTTACTTTTAAATAGACTTGTTGACTCTCTTTAAGCCTAGGTGTAATTATCAGAGTTTAGAATGATCTGGCTCTTGGGGTTTTTGAGTAAGAAAAACTTATCAACCTTGGCCCCTTAGTTTAAATTTGCTATAAGTATTTGTTAAACTACCTCTTAAAACTAAATACTTGTGCAAATAACACGAAAACCTTCGGGGTTTTTTTTCGTTTTTTTTTCTTTTTTTTGCCTTGGAAATCCAACCAAATATTATTTTACAGGTTTTATTTCAAAGTTGTTTATTGTGAGCAATATCATTTATTTTACTTTATTTAACTTTTAACCTATATTGTATTAAAAGCATATTAAAATCTTAGCTCTTGTGATAGAATGAACAGCTACAAATCTGCAATTAATATTTTAATCGACTCAGATAGCATTTTAAACTTGTTTCAAACGTACAACTAGTTTGCTTCGGCAAGCCTACAAATTTGCTTCAAGTATGTATCAAACATACCAGTTGACAGCTGACAATGTTGCAGCAAGGTTGCCGTGGCAAACATGTTTAAGTTTAAAGTGAAGATTAAAAAACCGGGGACTTTGTACAATCTTAGTTAAGGACCTTTTTATGACCGCAGATTAACCATGTTAATTACGGTTAACCACAGGAAGCTACTGATGCCAATACTCTACGACATTGCGTATATGACTCCTCCAACCTCTGCGAAACGTCATACTACACACTCGTGCTTCACTTCCATTCGAGTCTCATTTTGCTTTCTCGAGCTAGTACTGAAAATGAGACGCTTTAATAAAAACCTAAAAATGCAATGTATTTCACACAGTTATTTTAACAATATTTATATTTTAACATTGAACTTATTCGTGTTTCTTCTCATCAAAGTTTTTTACTTATTTCTAAAATTAAAATTATTATTTATTTAAATATTGTTAATCATATATATATATATATATATATATATATATATATATATATATATATATATATATATAGTATATATATATATATATAAATATATATATATATATACCATTTTCTTCCCAGAACTTTAATTGAGTGAGGTGCGCAGCAATGCATCAGAGAAAGAAAGTTAAGGAGAAGACCGTGACCTCATACCTCTAAGTGCGGGATCGTCACGTCCAAAATACTCCTTAAAGCTTCACACACCGTGACAGTTACGCACTGTGGCATCTCTTCAAAGTCAGGGTTAATCCGCTGGTCCAGAATCACAACCAAGCTCCTTCACTAAACTCCGTCATTTACTCATATTGTGCACCATTCTTCTTGCTTGTGTAAGATTCACATTCCTTTCCTCCAAAAACTCTTTTGCTGACTCAATTCTCTCTTTCTTTGGTCTCCCAGACGATCACTTCCCAACACACTCACCACTATGCACCCGCTTAACCAAATGACTATCGTCAATCCTTTCTACTTGACCAAACCACCTTAATTTACTCATATATTCTCTCATTCACGCCTTTCTTCACACAGTACGCTCATTCCTTTTCTTTATCAATTCTTTTCATACCTTTGCGGGCTGGCCTTTGACTTTGGGGGCTGGCCTTTGACTTTGGGGGCTGGCCTTTGAGTACTCAGTAATTATGGGATGAGAAAACCGGGAGTTTTAAAAGCTACGCTTGAAACGTTTCTTATTTGGAACGTGGATGGCCTAGTGGATAAGGCGACAGGTTACTGTTAACTCAGCGACGCGGAGTCCAGTGTTTCAAATCCCGCTGATGGAGAGTAAAATCTCCTTTGACTCATTTAAGATTATACCTCCTATTCACACCATAGTATCACTACTGTATAATAATAATACAGATGACAACATAACCTAATGCAGAACCTTAGCGCACCAAAGATTGAATTGCACCAGCCACCTTCTCATCACTCACAACTTTCATACAATGGTCTGCATCATCCGTTCCTTATTCATCCAACATATAGACTAAGTATTTGAACTCAGATATTTGTTCCAATTGACTACCATCCAACACGACTTTATACTGAGGACACTCATCATCTACCACCATCACCTTGTTATTATATACATTTACTTTTAAACCCCTCCTAGTACACTCCCTGCCAAAACACTCCACCAATCCTTCCTAATTTTCCCCTGGTTCACCACATAAAACCAAATCATTGCATAAACGAAGCAAGACACCCTCTACTCTTTTCCATTATCCATCAGTTTAGCATCCTCCCATGTCACCCCGAACTTAAATTCTTTCATCCATATGCAAATTAAATAACCACGGAGACATAACATAACCCTACTAAACTCAGCTGTTAATGTTGAACCATCCACTTTCCACTCCATTTTCAACAAGCACACTTTTAATTCAATTCAAAAGCATACCACCAAAAACAAATATAATTAATACCTACCACTGAGCTTCCTTATTAATCTCGTGTCATACACCTGTTACGAGCCCATAAAACCTGAATTAAGATTCCTCTTCTACTCTCTTATTGTCTTAATCATTTGCTTCAATGTAAAAATTTGATCTACACATCCTTTAAACTTCTTAATGTGTAGCTTGTTCTTCAACAGTCAACATCTCAGTCACTCGACGAACCCTTTCTACCAAAATATTAGTTCATTTCTTCCCTTCAATGCTCAATAAACTAATTCTCCTATAGTTTCTTCAGTTTCCCTTATAATCCTTACTTTTTATTCAATGGTACTATCACTGTTCTCCTCATGTCCTCTGGAACTACAGTCTTCACATACGCTTTGTTACACAATTTCCGTATTCAACCAATCACTATCTCACCTCCATTCTTGATCATTTCACCAGTATTTCCATCTATACCCGCTGATTTATCATTTTTCAACTTTCTCACTCTACCTATTACCTCACCCCCAAAATGTCAACTCCTTCTTACATCATTAAACCAATACACATTCCTTTTTACTTCTTCATCACTGCCAATGATATGCAGATTTTCGAAATGTTCCCTCAACTCTTTCCTCACGTCACGTCACGACACCTCACATCCTGCATCAGTCACGAAAGCAACATCATTATTCAATATTCTAAGGAGATTTCCTTACTCTCTTTCTTAATCGCTACTACTTCCATCCATAACAGTTTCCTATTCCTCCTCCTCCTCCTCCTCCTCCTCCTCCTCCTTCCAAACAGTACATTTACCTCCTTTTTTTCTGCTGCGCATGCACCTTTTAGCCTTCCTGTTTCCTCAATACGTCTTTCCATACACCTTTCTTTCGAATCCTTGTCAATGGCTTTTAATACATTCAACAACTCATCTTTTTTACTTTTTACCGCCTGCATCACCTCATCATTCCAATATCCACTATTTATGTTGTTATTTACATATTTAGCACACCCTCACACTTGCCTTGCACAATTAACAAACGCTTCTTTTATTTGCGTTCAGATTTGTACAGTTCCATCTTGTTCACATTCAACTGACATTTTTGCAAGTGCTCTCACATACTTTTTTCCTGATAACACTGTTCCTTTAACTTCTCACTTTTAATTCGCCCAACTTCCATTCTTTTTTATTTCCTCTAAATCCATGCTCGCACTTTCTTAATTTTACATAAGACAACATAATGATCTGATATTCCCATCCCCAAAAACCCTCAATGATTTAACATCCATCACATACTTCAACGTCTCCTTCTTCACCAACACAAAATCAATCTCTTTACTTCGACACCACCTTTACCTACAACATCTCTCGTACACTTATCAGCTTGATACCCACTCTGTTCTGCTAAGAAATCCTCTACCAGGGTTGGGAATAGGTATTTTTTTTTTAAATTCAGCAACTCTGATGTCATCATTTTAAAATATCAGATTTTATTTTTTTATGCTCTAAATCTATACTGAATACGTTTTTTTTTCTTTTCTATGGACTCCACCCAAAACTTTGTCGCTCTATATCCCTACTACCAAGAGCAAAGAACCTTTCGCAAAAAAATAGGAAATTTTTTCCAATTCCTCAATTCCAAAAATGTTTCAGAAAGCTTATTTAAAAAAAGAAAATTCCAGCTCAATAAGCACTTAAATGACGGGAGAACGTTATTAGTGATTAATAATTGTAAAGAACAAACATATTAATATGTGTACACATTTTAAGTAAAAAAAAAAAAAAAAAAAAAAAAAAAAAAAAAAATAAAAAAAATAAAAATAAAATAAAACACTGTTGTCGCAATTTAAAAAAAGTAAATTACATCTACTTTTTCCTATGAGAATACGGAATTAGACAGCTCTATAATTGTAGCAAAGGAACGGCTCAGTTTTCTTATTTAGGGTTTAGGACAGAATCACGACCTCTCTCGGCGAATGCTGGGTTTGCTTTGAACTCTTGATAGTTAAAAAGGCAGTATTTTGTCTGCCTGGAGGGACGGCACACATGCCCTTCGTTGGTAAAGTTCGTTCCCGAAAAAAATAGAAAGTATTAAAAAATACTAAAACAACAATTAGACTGGAAGTTTGTGGTCTCAGGCAACCACCTTTATATTATATTATATTATAAATTATATTATAAATTTTTAAAAGTTTTAGTGACCCCAACTTCTGCTCCGGCTCTGGCTCATCTACTGAAAAAAATGTTTTTTTACTCTACTCAACGAGGTATAGGGTTTGGTCCCTTGCCCCCTATATATATATATATATATATATATATATATATATATATATATATATATATATATATATATATATATATATATATATATATATATATAGTATATATATATATATATATATATATATATATATATATATATATATATATATATATATATATATATATATATAAATATATATATATATAGTAGTTTATAATCGAAGCATATAATTGTATATAGAAATATATATATGTATATATATATATATATTTATATATATATATATATATAGAAATTTCCAAATATTTATCATATCGTATAATATATATATATATATATATATATATATATATATATATATATATATATATATAGTATATGTTATATATATAAATATATATATATATATATATATATATATATATATATATATATATATATAAATTCTAATAGATGAACTAAAAGAAATATTTTTATCATACGCAATTATTTAAAACTAAAGTTGGCCTAGCGCTAGAATTTTCTGCACCGCACCCCATCGCACCGCATCGCACCGCATCGCACCGCACCGCATCGCACCGCACAGCACCAAACCGCACCGCAACCGGACACTGGTATTGTGTGCCGTGTCGCACCGGAAGTAGTATTGGGCGCATCTGAGCGATCACCGATTTCTCGAAGACGGTTTGAGATATCGTAATGAAACTTTGTATATAATCTATTGAGGTGTTAACCTGATCACAGGCGAGTTTTCAAGTCGCTAGGTTGATTCTAGGGGGTACCTCCCCCCGAGAGCGAATGCGAAATATGTCGCTTACGCCCTTTTGACGTTTCCAATTCCGAGCTCGAGTTAGGCCTAACGTGATAACCACCCAATCGAACAGGTGTTTGATTGACCGATCGACTAACGCTGAAGTGAATATTATTATTGTTATTATTATTATTATTATTATTATTATTATTATTATTATTATTATTATTATTATTATTATTATTATTATTATTATTATTATTATTATTATTATTATTATTATTATTATTATTATTTTATAAAAGTTTTTCATTTTATTTCCAATATTCTAAATAGTTATTTCTGTACATAATTTAATTTCCTTAAAATAATCTTTGAAAATAATTTACAGGAGAAGAAGAAGATATATTTATTTAGATTTCCCGACGCGTTTCGTCTCTATACTTGAGACATCTTTAGAGGATTATTTCTTGTAAGCGAATGAGTCTTAAATTAATGTATAATAATTAAATCAAATGATATTTAGTCTAACAGATAATACATTAAATTTTATGTTAATGCCTGGTCTGCGTGTTTTGATGTAGAAGGCCTCCGCAATTTTAAGTTTCTGGACTTCACATGATCCGTATAATATTGTGAAGTGTTTATAAATATTACTAATAGTTAATTGACCATGTGCCGTGTTGGAATGTTCAAAGATTTTGCTGGGGCTGTAGCGATGTTGATATGCCTTGTCCGACAATCTATTCGTCGTGTGACCAAAATATGTCGACTCACAATCTGACTCAGGGCAGTTAAATTGGTACACAACGTGATGGTTGTCGGTCAAAGCATCTCTTGTGCTAAAGGAAGAAGACAGTTTTTTGTACCTATGGTATTGTCTAACTTTAATTTTTGAGGTGTCTTTAGTTTTGAGGTGAGAGTTCAAAATATTACGAAGGAACTTCTCTTCTTTATTGAAGTCTATAGCATTAGAAGTTTTGAAGAAGAAATTTATCGAATTTTTCTGATTATTTTTACTTTCTTTATTATATAATTTTGTAATGGTTTTATTAATTCAATTTTCAACTGAATATTGTGGATGATCACAGTTAATTAAATTGTACTTAATGCGGCAAATTTATTCATCAAATGTTTTCCAAGTTGAACATAGGTTGTATGCTCTGTAAACTAAAGTTTTTACGATAGATTCTTTGTAAATAGTCGGTGAATAGGATCCATAGTTCATATACAGACCATTATCAGTGGGTTTGACATGAATACCTGTAGATATTGAGCCATCAGAATTAATATTGATTTTGATGTCTAAAAAACAAATAGCATTATTAACCTAATTTTCGTATGTAAATTTTAAGCATGACTACTCTTGAATTCTATTGATGAACTGATGTATATGATCTATGTTCCTAAAGATAGTGAGGGTGTCGTCGACATTTCTTATGTAAAATACGGGGTTAAAGTTGTTTGTTTCACGAAGGATTTTGTTTTCCAGATTGGATATATAGAAGCCTGCAAATGTAGGTCCAAGTGGTGAAGTGAAAACAAAATCCTTTGTGAAACAAACAACTTTAACCCCGTATTTTACATAAGATATGTCGACCTTCGCACCTCTTTCGTAATACCTTTTCTGCACTATCTATGCCTTAGCTAGATTTTCCCATGCTAATTTCAATGTCTCGTTCAGTCTCTCTTGCAAGTCGAAGACATATCTGTACGTCGACCTTGCCTCTTCTGGGTTGATATCACCCGCCCAGATCTCATGCAATATCTGCATCGGACCCCTCACAGTTCTTCCATACAGCAACTCAAAAGGAGAGAATCCCGTAGAGTCCTGTGGGGCTTCCCTGTATGCAAATAATAGCGGTTCGATAAACTTGTGCCATTTCCTTATCTGTTCACTGCACATTCTCTTGAGCATCCTTTTCAATGTTCCATTGAACCTTTCTGTCAGGCCCTGACTCATTGGATGGTACACACTGGAAAATTTCTGTTTTATATTGAGCATTTTTGTCACGTGCCTCATTAAATTTGATGTAAATTGTTTACCATTGTCACTTAGTATCTCTTTGGGGACACCTAATCTCATGCAGATTTATACGAGACTATCAGTTACCCTTTGGACTGAAATGCTCTTCAGAGGAACTGCCTCTGGGTACCTCGTAGTGGCATCTACAAGTGTTAAAACATACTGATGTCCTTCGAATGATGGTGGTGTGATCGGACCTATCAGGTCTATGATGACTCTCTGAAATGGTTCTTCGATGATCGGCATAGGACATAAAGGAACCTTCTTCACTACTCCCTTCGAACATGTTCGTTGACAGATGTCACAAGAATAACAATGTCTGGTCACATCCTGGTATAAGTTTGGCCAGAAAAATTGCTGAGTGATTTTCCCCATTGTTTTCTTGACTCCCTGGTGGCCTCCAAAAACTTCATCATGCGCCACCCTCATTACTCTGTTCCTATACTCCTTTGGTACCACTAATGTGAACCTCTCCAACTGATTCTCGATCACCCTTTTATACAAAATTCCATTTCTTAAAATGTACTTTTTATCGTCCTTTTCAACGGACTTCCATATTCTTTGAAGAGTACATCATCCTTTTGTCATTCTTTGAAGACTTCACGATCGCGTATTAACTCCACTATATGTCCATCATGGGTCTCTTCTATCTCATTTACAGCTGCGACATTATATGTTTCTGAACTATTTACATGGGACAAAGTGCTTCCCTCTTGTGTAATACTTTCTTCTTCATTGTCATTCTGACACTTATTCTCTACAAAATTATTTACAAATGATGTTCCAGGGACATCCGATACTTTAGTATCACTTTCAATATTTACATGTGGCTCATAGGAAACTTCAGTGTTTTCCTTTTCTACAATAACTTCTTTTTCCGTATTGGAATCTCGGGACTTCTGCACATTTGTGCTTCCGCGGTTGAATTTGTTCTCTCATCAACTATGATTAACGATTGTTGCACAGACGGTTCTTCCTCCATTTTCTGTTCTACTTCCGTTCTCGCCCTTTCAGAAATATAATCTTGTTGTTCGGCATTGCGCCTTTCCTTTGATTCTTCAAGTGAATCTTCCTCAGCTCGCTCGGCGATGGGGAATAACAACTCCTTTTGAGCTGCTCCTTCCTGTACATCACGAGGACCATGACACTTAGTCGCTTCCCATGCGAGGTTTGGCTGATATGGGGGTAATGCCCCTTCGATATTCCCTATCACAAGATCATACATGACCTCTGGCAGCACTGCTGCGGTCGTTCTGCCCACAAAGTATGGGGTATCTATCTCAACATTTGCGAGTGGAACTTTTCTGGCCGTGCTATCCAACAATCTCATGGTTGTGTGTGCACCAGTATAGCACTCTTCAGGTACGTATTTCTCACGTACGACTACGAAATTGCAACCGCTATCACGGAGTATCTGAACACGATACCCGTTCACTGTCCCGTAAGTTATAGGTAAATGATGCGAATACTTGTCAGTTTCGCTCACCATTACTGCTTCAGTAGGGAGAGACGGCTCTTCACCTGAGCATCTCAGGACTTTTCTTCACTCTGTTTGTTATTGTAGTTTCCATAATTTCTGCCACTGTTATTGAAGTATGGAGGGGCCTTACAATCTCGAGCTAAGTGCCCTCTCCTAGAACATCTGTAGCAAGTTACCACCGTCCTCGGTTCACTGCTACTGCGACGGTGTTCTCGCCTATCGTTGCTCCCATTATTGCTCTTTGCTCCGTTGTTAGTTGGTAGTGATGTATGTTGGTTAAAGGTCTTAGAGTTATCGTTTCCATGATAACTTATATTACTTCTCGCTTTATAATTGTTATTACTGCTGTGACTATTATTACAGTGACTCTGACTACGTGCGTGACATGACGTTAACTTGATGTGATGTGCTTCTAAATAATTCTCAGAGCTGACTATAATTTCATCTATATCTTTCTCGTTCTTCTCTTTTAAATAAACAGCAAGCTCTTTCGGCACCGTACTTAAATATTTGTCTATCGAAAAGAAATTTATCAGATCGTCGGCGGTCATTTTCACCTTTGCCGCGGTCACCCATTTTCGAAGTGCTTCGACGATTTTTCTGATATACGATATACACCCTTGCACGGACTGTCATATTCAGTCGGGCTCATACTTTTATATTTCGTGCAGTATTCACTTTCGGTGAGGTTATATCTAATCAACAATGCTCTTTTCAAGTCTTCATAATTTTTAAGCTCCTCTACCGTAAAATTATTAAATACCTGGACTGCTTTTCCTGTTAAAAATGACCCAAGCACTAAGGCAAGTTTCTCTTTCGGCACATCATTCGACTCAGCTTGTTTTTCAAACAATAATAAATATTCTTCGATATCGTTGATCTTTTCGTCGAAGTTAGGAAGCTTTAATAGAAAATTTGCTGGCATAAGGAACGTTATTTGTATTTGAGGAGTTCTGTGAAGAAGTTATTGCCGCATCATGTTGTCTTTGGCGGTCTTCCGCATCCAATTTCATCTTAAGCATTCTCTCCTCTGATTCTCTTGCGCTCTTATCCGCTTCAAGTTTTACTTTCTGTGCCTCGGCTTCAAGTTTTGCTTTCTGTGCCTCGGCTTCAAGTTTCTTTTCCTCTAATGCCGCAGCTACTTTCTGCTGTTCCAGCTACTTTTCCATTTGAAGCTTTTGTAATTCTATCTTTTGCTAGCTTTTTCTCCTCCATCTCTTTGGCTATTTCTCTCTCTTTGGCACGTTCCTCCCTCAGGAGATTTTAAGCTTCCTGACCAGTAATTCCTAGTGCTTTGCACATAGCAATAAATTTATCATTAGATGCCATTTTGATAAACTTTAAAAATTATCAACACGTCAAATGTCACTTTTTCTAAACACACGAGTCACAAAATTTTCTGTGCTATTTTTCAAATTTTGGTCCACCTGATACACGCAGGAATTTTAACAAACTTCAATAAATCTCAAGATATATATATATATATATATATATATAGTAGTATATATATAAGAGTATACAAAAAAATATAAAAAACAAAAATATATATATATATATATATATATATATATATATATATATATATATATATATATATATATATATATATATATATATATATATATATATAGTATATATATATATATATATATATATAAATATATATATATATATATATAATCAAATAATATGCTGAAAATTTTTCCAAAAATCGATGCAAAAATATGATTTTCGCTATTTGAATCCGAACGAAAAGTAAAAATTTCGAAAATCAATTTTCACACGTGCGGTTTTTGAAAATTTTAAAGTTTACCCTTTAAAATATATATATATATATATATATATATATATATATATATATATATATATATATATAAAATATATATATATAATTTTAAAACACAAATATCTATATTGATCTAGATGTGGTTGGATATAGCAGCTGTATATATATATATATATATATATATATATATATATATATATATATATATATATATATATATATATATATATATATATATATATATATATATATATATATATATATATATATCAATATATATAACAGAAATAAAATATTTAATTTTTCCAGTTTCAATCGATCCTCGTAAACAAATATCGTTACAATAGCAAAGCGCTAATCAACGACGTGCGTAACATAAATATACGCAAAAGCTTTCCACTTTACTGAGCTATACAACACTATAAAATGCAATACTACTTTAAATACAATACTAACAGCTATCCCAACTGTCAATAATGTACAACAACACTCAAATATTACTTTAGCACAACATTAACAGATATCCCCAACTGTTAATAAGTACTATTTTTGTGCTTTTTGCGCACAACAAATCAGTAGGTAAATGCACCACAAAAATAAGGTAATATATTACTGATAACAAATACTGTCCAGTTGATTACAAGATATCCCGGATCAAAGGCACCCACTTATAAGTCAGGGTATTAAATGAAAACTTTGTCTACTTACTCTTCCAACTTACAAACAATCCGTGGCCAGGCCCCCAAGACAAACAGTCATCTAGATACACTGGAATTCCTTCTTATAATATACTAGTAATTTGACCTCCTGTTGGATAGGGCAATGACCTGTGAGTTCAAAACAATATTATCAAAAATAATAACCTACCAACTCAATGCTGTGAAGATCAACAAAAGTAGTATAATGGAACGCCGAGTTCTTTTTGTACCAAGAATCAACTAAGGACTGCAGTATTTATTATCAGAGAATACCTAAAGATCTCGTCAGAATTCTGTGCAATACCTTCCAATATAACTCTTAATATATCAAGTAAAACAA
>JABUQX010144831.1:0-5000 GCA_015478945.1 Trachelipus rathkii | reverse complement strand
GTATCAGCTGCCAATTATAACGTTTATACATAGGGTAAGTTGAACAAAGCACCAGATGTTCTTGTAATTGACACCAGTTCTTTGTTCTTGCACTAACAAGAATACAGTTCAACACCTGTTACACGAAGTTGAAGAAACACATACATAATACATACATACATACACATACATACATACATACATACATATAAGAATACTCTCTCTAACTAACTAACTAACTAACTAACTAACTAACTAACTAACTAACTAACTAACTAACTATATATATATATATATATATATATATATATATATATATATATATATATATATATATATATATATATATATATATATATATATCAAGTCAATTGCCGACATGTCTTGGAATTTCCTAAGGTCGTTCATATTTAATATATACATTTCGCTTTTCTAAATTTGTAAGTTTCTATTTATATTTTGTTAAAAGTTAATGTTATTTACTTATTTATTTTAGTTTTTATTTATTTTTATTTAAAAAGAATCTATATATTTTTAAAAACTTTTATTTATTTTTGTTTTGTTTTCTTCAAACATTTTGTTTTTACTAAAAAATTTATTCTTTTCATGTTTATAACGTAAAAAATTTGCATTTTTACATACCCTAAATCAGTAAATCAGTAAATCAGTAAATCAGTAAATCAGTAAATCAGTAAATCAGTAAATCAGTAAATCAAACTGCCTTCCAGCCACCCTCCTATTGATCTATTGATCTATTGATCTATTGATCTATTGATCTATTGATTCAAGTCATATTTTGTATAACATATCTCAAAAACTTTTATTTATTTTGTTTATAACTTTAAAAAATTTGCATTTTTACATACTCTAAAGCAGTAAATCAGTAAATCAGTAAATCAAACCACCTTCCTATCCTTCCATGATCTATTGATCTATTGATCTATTGATCTATTGATCTATTGATTCAAGTCATATTTTGTATAACATATCTCAAAAACTTTTATTTATTTTGTTTATAACTTTAAAAAATTTACATTTTTACATACTCTAAAGCAGTAAATCAGTAAATCAGTAAATCAAACCACCTTCCTATCCTTCCATGATCTATTGATCTATTGATCTATTGATCTATTGATCTATTGATCTATTGATTCAAGTCATGTTTTGTATAACATATCTCAAAAACTTTTATTTATTTTGTTTATAACTTTAAAAAATTTGCATTTTTACATACTCTAAAGCAGTAAATCAGTAAATCAGTAAATAAAACTGCCTTCCAGCCACCCTCCTACCCTTCCATGATCTATTGATCTATTGATCTATTGATCTATTGATCTATTGATTCAAGTTTCTTTCTCTTTAGTATAATAAATAAGTTCTTTGGATAAAAAGCGGGAAAAAGAAAACAAGTTTTTATTTTAAAGCGTTTATAACATAAGTGCAGACTACATAATCGTTTACATATAAATTTTTAGCATCAAATATATTTACAAGTTTATTAAAAGAAACATTATTTAAAAAACATATAATGAAATAAATACAGTATACACCACATAAATTAGAACTGATAGGTTGTACAGGAAAACAAAAGGTCTTAACATATTGAACATTATTATATTTTAAAAAAGATGTTACATAATGATTACTAAACATAAAATCTAAATGCAGAGAGTCAAGGAAATATACAACATTATTTTGATTCTTATACACAGCTATCCAGTGACCATTGTTCGAAACATCCCGAGGAGAAGTGTTGAAGATAAGTCCAGAGTCGGTATCCAATTTCACAGAGCTAAGTTCATTACAGGCGAATACACCTAAAAATCTTCTTTCGTTTCTAAAGGCATTTAATATTTCTTCTTCATTCATCGTTAATAATTCAAGATTATATTTCGTGCTCTGTCAATCTCGATGATTTGAGGATGTTCCAAATACACCAGAACTGATATTGAGGATGTCAAACTTTGTCCAAACTTGAGACTTAACCCTAATGTGCCTTTTCTTAGGATATTGAGATGATAAGCATTACAAGCTGAAAGATCAGCTGTGAGATCGTAGGCATATAAATTACTGTTTTCAGCATAAGTCTTGAGATCAACACCTGTACCGTTATCGCTGCAGGATACAGTATTTGCAAATAAATCGTAAAAAGGACGCGAACATTGAGAATGTGAGCCTTCGTATATCATCTCATAATCACGACCGTATGGTTGACCATTCACGTGCAAACTGATACCTCTAAGACCGAAATGTGTAAATTTAAAGGCGGACTTCCCATAGTTTCCAGAATAGGCATCGTGTTCTACAATTCCTATTATTACCTTCTGAGGTAAGCTGCCATTGACGATGTTAGGTATATTAATACTTGATAATCCTTGGGTAAAGTTAAAAATTTTAGTCTCAATTCTCTTGATTGGATATTTTGCTGTATCAGTCAAAAGAGATTTCTCTATTTCCATATGTTTAAAGGGAGATAATTTCACTTTACGTACATAGAGATAAGCATCCAGTAATTTGAAAATAGGTTTTGGAGCGGTAGTTGTGGCTGTAGCGTTGCTTTGAACATTAAGCGCAAATTGAGGAGTAGATCTAGTTAACCTGATGCGGGTGTCCACTGATGGTAGAATAAGTCTTTCCTGAGAGAATATATCACCGTTTACACGTCCATAATATTCGTAAGTGTTATTTTTAGATTTAGCAGCATTGTCCCTATGTTTCTCTACATCTTTTAAATTGTAATACCCACATGATTGTAAATGGGACTGTTTAGCATCATCTGAATAATTTAGCAAAGTCTCAATATAACTTCGATAAGGGTAACTTGCAGCTGATGCTCCTAGAGATGTTTCATTTAAAAACACCTCAAGTTGATTGAAACATGTATACAGGAAATTTGTCTCGGTGGATACTATGTGGTCGGTGCCTGTGAGATTTGAACCATCTTCGTTTACTAACTTAGTCTTCAGATATAAAAACACATTCGAAGGATCAAGATATTGGTCAGAAGTGCCAGGGATGTTGAATTCGAGAGGTACATCTGTATTTGTGATGGCGTGAACGGGGTTAATACTAATAAAATTGGATTCACTCACACTGATCTGTGTAGGATTCACAGAAAAGAGATCCAATTCGCTCTTACAACAGTCGGGGCTGGAGGGATGGAGGAAATGCATCTTGCTACTACAATCGCTTGACGTATAATGAGGAGAGGTATGTTTAAACATTCCTTATATACGAAATAGATGCAGGTTATTATTATTTATGTAAAAAAGTTACCACTTATCACTGATATTAGAGAGCAAACACATCAATACACTTTTTCTTTAGTGGTCCTTTATTATTCCTCTTTAATGGTTTTTTACGACCACCTACACCTTGACCAGTCATCTTACGTCGTATTTTTCGTTTAACATCGTCTAACATTTCATCTGAAACATCAGCTATGCGGCGTTTTACAGCACTACGAGGGTCGACACCCCCCATAATATCCTGGATTGTGTTTATTCCTGTTCTGGCTGCTTTTTTAGCAATGTATTTACCTCCTGATTTAAACAGGGGAATAGCTCTACGAAATAACGAAGCAAAAAATCCTCCTAAACCATATCCCCTCTGCATTCTTGATCCCCTGAAGACTCTTTCTCTTTCCATTATTATTATTATTTACCGGAGCTTCTTTCTTATGTGTACTTTACACACTGCTGTCCCATTTGTGAATGGGTATGGTTTGCCTTCGACGTCTCTTATATAAACGCGAACTGAACTCAGCTGGGTCTTACTCATAGGTAAGTAGTGAACATTAGGAAAGCTTATAACTTTACGTCCTTTAGGAAAATGAACTACTCTTAACAAAGAGGCTTTAGTATTCCCTACATACTGATGGTCTACAATATCTGTATAAACATAGGCCATACCTGGATCTTGAAACATCTTAGTAGGCAAGCATACAAAATGTAATGAACTCTTGGTGTCATTTTTTGAGACATACTCTTCCATCGTTGGTATATAACGCATTAGATCCTTTAGATATGGTTTGATATTATTTCCCGATATTTTGTATACATGTGAGTAACAACAATTACGAAACCAGACTGAAGGGCGGAACATAAATAAACTTATATCTTTCAGGTTCACATGCTCATGAGATTTTAAAGTGATTAACACGTTATCTTCGTTAACGGATTTATTAACAAGAAACACTAAATCTTTACATATTTGACTTTCTTCAAATTTTTTGTTTAAGTCTATGAACACATCAGTAACCGATTTATAGAGACCGTGCTCTAATAAATAATTTTCAACGAAATATTCATTGGTGCCTCGTTTGATGGTTGCAATATTAGGTTTACTTTTTAATACATTTTTAACATTATCAACATTTCTAAATATCGAAAAAGCCACATATGAAACAGGCATATTCTCTATATCGGCGTCGAGAATTATTTCACTTAATCCTGCTTCATACATTTCTCGATCAAAAGTTATAGTGTTCAATAATTGGGTTGTATAGTCTGATATTTTATTTTCCGGATATAGATCCATAGAAGCCGATGAAGGCAGCGTTAAATAGAAATGATCTTCACTCTCCATGTTCACAAAGTAAACTGATCAATGTTTCTTAATTTCACTGGCATTTATATAACTATTAAACTTCGCTGGGTAACCTACCCATTTGACAAGATACTGTTTATTTTTTCCTTTTCCTTTAGATCCTAATATTTTTTCTATTTTATATTCATTACTCTTAGGATCAAACCTTATTTTCTGTATTTCCTGCTTATAGAACCCTCCTTTTATTTGTTCCCCATCTAAATCTTCAAGATAGTATAATTTTAACCCGTCTCTCGGGAATTCTCTGATTGTATCTACTTTAAAAACTTCTCTCGACCATCCCGCTTCATACCCTTTTCTGAAATTTTCATCTGACCTAGACACTCACTGAAGGGCGCACGAAAACGCGAAAGCGTTTCTGGCTGAGCAATGCGAAAACGGTTAAACACCAAACAACTGAACGAAGTACATCA
>JABUQX010144830.1:0-11420 GCA_015478945.1 Trachelipus rathkii | reverse complement strand
GGTATTACTTCGTTCCATTTGGAATTTGGAGTGTTTAACCGTTTTCGCATTTTATCGTGAAACGCTTTCCTAGCGTTTTCGTGCGCCACTTCAACTAAATATATATATATATATATATATATATATATATATATATATAATAGTAGCATGTATTGATATGAAATTCTACTTTGATGATATATGACGCTAATATGTCTAGTAGCACATACATATTTTGATGATTTGTATGATACGCAATATTGTGACGTTTTGATAATATATGTCTTTTAAAATTAAATTTAATCTTTATTTACATTATTTATGGAAAAGGGCCCCGCATTTTCAAATGGCCCAGGGCCCCGCAATGTCTTAATCCGGCACTGTATATATATATATATATATATATATATATATATATATATATATATATATATATATATATATATATATATATATATATATATATATATATATATATATATATATATATATAACTATATATATATATATATATATATATATATATATATACGGTATATATATATATATTTTATATAAAAAAAAAAAAAATAATAAAAATAACTAATATATATATATATATATATATATATATATATATATATATATATATATATATATATATAATTATCTCTATTTTCACTTTTTCCAAAATTGGTTTTTGAAAAAGTTAAAAAGTGCGATAATTTATTTTTTTCTTCTCATCCAATCATTATCAAATTTTGAGGGTCTTTACAGCTGGGGAGATACATCTTTTAATTTAGATTATTATTTTGTATACTAAATAAAAATGTTTTTGAAATCTCCAAATTTTATTTTTTAACATTTGCTCCATCAACAATGGCAAAACTGTTGAATATACAAAAAAATGATCTAAATATAAAATGTGTATCTACCTAAACTAAATACATTCTGAAAATTTCATTTTGCGAGGATGAACAGAAAAAAAAATTCATTTTTAAAAACCAAAAAGTTGGATTCGTAACTCAACCACTGCTGGGAACTGGTTTGAAATTCAAATAATTAAAAAAGAGTTGTTTCGACAAGCCTTTCTTGAAAAAATAATAGAAAATGTTAAAAGCATAAGTTTTTTAAAAAAAAAGAGAACAGAAAACAAGTAAGTAGGGACTCAATAAAACACCTGAAAACAACGTTTTAGAGATTATTAAAAGCTAGATTGCTTTTTATCTGGTTCTAATTGGCTGAAAATTAAGAAAATTATGAAAAGTTCAACGCAAGACCTTACTTAAACTCGGATACTTATTCCAATTGCTCACCATCCAACATGAAACCACAGCGCGGGCTCTAATAACTCACTACCATCATCTTACTCTTATCTATATTTAAATTCAAAACTCTCCTTTTACATAAGCTGCAAACCAACCCTCTTCCAATCCTCTCAAACCTTTTCAGATTCGCCACACAAAAACAAATCATCAGGGAACAATGAGCGGGATCTCCTTAGCTCACCTTCCATTCCCAATCAGTCTAAAACCATATCCTGCGACCCCAAACCCCAACCCATAATTCTTTCACCACCCCATCCAAATAAAAATTAAATATCTTTGAAGACAAAACTCATCCTTGCCTCAATACACTCACTATTAATATTAAATAATTCACTCTCCACTCTATTTATTCTTACACACACTTGATTAAAGACATATATCCTTTTGTTTCCATTCAAAAGCCTACAACAACCACAATATATCACTAGCACCTCTTACAGAGCCTCCCTATTAATCCTGTCTTGCGTCTATTGTAAAGCCATAAAAACTAAATACAATTTACTCTTTCTCATTTTTTCAATCACTTGTTTCAATGTGAAAATTTGAAGATTTGATCTACACCTTCTCAGGGATAAATGAAAGAATAAATGAAAGTACGTTAAGATGGTTTGGTCACGTGGGAGAGACATGGAGTTGTTTCCATGGAAATGGGGAGGGAAGGTATCCCCAGAAGGGTATTGTCTTTTTGAGAATGTGTTGGGGTTGCAATATCGATTTCCAATATGAGATTCAATGGATTGGCAAGGTCTGATACAGGAGATTTTTCCAGTACTTCATCATGCGGGTGATTTTGGGAAATTGGGCAGTTTGATTGAAGAATGGGGACATCTAGGTCTCCCTTCATGCCTCCAATGCTTAGAGCGTTTGCGACGTTTACGTTGAACAGTTTTCTATTCACCTTTCTCGAAAGTGCAGGAAGCATTAGAAAGAGAATGGGTCATCACATCAAGCTCCTGGGATCTGTTATCCAATTCATCTTCTAGGGTATAGAATCCTTTAGAGATTGCTGATAAAGGAAATTCGAGAGAATAGTTATAGGAAGATTCAGAAGAGCTAGAACTATCTTGTAGATTGTTAGATGGTTGATTGGTAGGTTGTTCAATAGCTGGGATTGTTTGAGTACAATCTTTTGAAGCCTTTGCTTTTGTCTCAGAAGTAGACTTATGGCGAGGTCTCTTCTGAGTTGCATTTTTTACGTTTGGGGTTACTGTGTTTTTGTTTAAAAATTCGGATGCTCTATATTTTAACGAATAATCTTTAACTTGGCAACTATTCTTATCTGTGTGTTTAGAAACATCTTTTCCAGGGATTTGAGTAATAGTGGGAGGCGAATTAAGGGACAAAGAGACTGTCCTCTTCCATAAGTTTGATGAACCTCTTTGGTGAGTATGGGACAGTGTTTATTGGCAGGAAATGTTTTTCGAATTTTGTATTGGATGAACCAGCTTAGTTTTATTGCTAGTTTGTTGAGAGTTAGTACTCGGGATAAGCTTGTTGATAGCTTTTTGGACGGGAGATTGAATCAAGGGCTGCTTTTGTACTCTTTGAGAAGTTGGAAGTGTGGGCAATACAGGCAGACAGGTTGCAGTACATGTCTGAGTTTCAATGGAATTTAAGAGAGGAGTTCTGTTAGGATGGGGTTGTGTCGGCTGATTAACACGCGGAGGCATGGAGGCAGCTGTAATTGAGGAGTAAGATTGATTTTGATTTGTTTGATATATTTCCTTGAGCTGGCGTATAGCATCTCTCCTCCTCAATTTATGTATGGTACATAGCTCCAAAGCCTCCTGTTCAAACAAGTAAGACGGGCATTTGAAAGAAGAAGCACTGTGGGATCCTCCACAGTTTCTACAGTTAGGGGTATTTTCACATGGAGTGTGAAATAATTCTCCGAAGATTGGGCATATGTCATCCTGTCCACTACAGTATTTTCGGGGATGACCAAACCATTGAAATTTGAAGCAACGTCTTGGTCGAGGGATAAACGTGCGAACACCGTGGCTTGTGAACCCTATTTTGACCTTTGTAGGTGGATAAGAGGTATTAAAAGCCAGCAGTAAACGGAGATTTGGTTTGTCAGGAGTTTCCCAGAGAGGGGGAAATCTTTAAATGTTTGTAACGGAAAATCTTTTTTGTTGGAGATTTTCCATAAAGACAGCTAAATCTTCGTCTTTCTGTTCATAACAATAAATAGTTCCTTTAGATGTGTTTCTTATTTCATCAGGAGTAGAAATAAGAGGAATATTTGCGAGAGACGTTAAAGATGACAGAATGGAACTTTGATTTCGGTTAGCAGCTTGTACGAGAATGGACCCGTTCCTCATCAACGTGACTGGAGGGTCTTCCACTCCTAGGACATTTTCAAGTGCATTACTGAGAAAATGGTTCTGTGCTCAGTAAGAGCTTTGGAGGTAGTGGATCGCAGTATGTAATACATCGGGAATGACATGTCTGCTGACATTCCTGGAGGGGGTGAAGCGTATGGAGTAAACGAATGAGTATGACTGTTACTGGGGCACCTTTGCGGGATTGCCCGGGCCGTTGGGGTACCTGGGGTGTTCGGGGTTTGCTGGTCAACGAATCGGTGAAATTTTGCAAAGGACCCTCAGTTGTAGGAGAAGGAAGTAAAGCATAGGTACCAGGTCTAGAAGTAGTAGGAACCGCGGTAGGGTCAGGCTGGGTATCTGACAGATGGTAATTGTTGTTGATGTTGTTTGACTCACCTTGGTTTAAACACGTTAATTCATTTAAAGGCTTTTCCATAAAATATTTTACCACAAACTTCATCTCCATGGATGAACAGCATAACAATAAAGCAAATGAGATATAAACGTAAATAACAGGATGGGCTGGAAAGGCGTATATTTCATAAGGAAGGGTTATCCTTCTCTCCACAGCAGGTCACGTCCAGAAACCCACACAACCACCCGGATCCACCCCGTAGGGTGAACGTGGATAATGACCTCGGAATATCCTCCCAGAACTCTACGTCGGTGACCCACCGCATACCATACGGCACCTATAGTCTTCACGCAAAGCCTGAGATTATACACCAAAGTGTAGAACAGCCTCCATGAGTGGTTAGCAAAGGTTCGGGTTCCATACAATTGGCAGCCCGGTCAGAGGTGAACTTAAAGGACCGGTTTTTCAACGGGACCCTCATCCACGGGGAAGTGTGGGGTGAACAGAGACCCATGCTGGAAGAGGCACCGGATTAGCCCATGGGGCTGTGATGAGAGAAGGGGAGGGCAACCTTATACAAATAATTGAAGGGACTTATGGGTGGGAATTCAAA
This sequence comes from Trachelipus rathkii, assembly GCA_015478945.1. Taxonomy (NCBI): domain Eukaryota; kingdom Metazoa; phylum Arthropoda; class Malacostraca; order Isopoda; family Trachelipodidae; genus Trachelipus; species Trachelipus rathkii. Next base: position 6,839 of record JABUQX010144830.1, on the reverse strand, counting down.
AAATTTTTTTCGGTTTTCGCTCTGGACCACTCTTGAATGCAGAGATATCCCGCTCAGCAGAATCCCAGAGAGCTCACCCACCAACATCAAGGTGATATATACACTGGGATACATATATATATATATATATATATATATATATATATATATATATATATATATATATATATATATATATATATATATATATATATATATATATAACTCAACTAATAATATATATATAATGTATATATATATATATATATATATATATATATATATATATATATATATATATATATATATATATATATAATATATATATATATATATATATAATATATAACTATATATATAAATATAACTATCTTTATATATATATATATGTGTAAATAGTATGTAATAATAATATATATATAATAACATATATAGCAACAATAATAACCTTATATATATATATATATATATAACTGCTGCTGCTGTATAGCAACATATATATATATATATATATATATAGGTTTTATAAATTAAAACAAAACCATAGGGTAAATGCATAGGTTTCCTAAATGCAAGACAGACCGCTTTGCTGAAGACCTCGCTTAAAATTCTCGACAGCGGTGCCGTATGGTTATCATATATATATATATATATATATATATATATATATATATATATATATATATATATATATATATATATATATATATATATATATATATATATATATATATATATATATATATATATATAAAAGATATGTTTATATATATATATATATATATATATAAATATATATATATATATATATATTCTTTATATATATATATATATATATATATAACAACATATATATATATATATATATATATGCTATATATATATATATATATATATATATATATATGATACACCCTTGGCAATATAAAATTTATTTATTGATACATTTAAAACTTTACACAGAATAAAATTCAAATCGCAATATATACAGAATGATAGTTACAATTTAGCTTTCGCCTTACATATTTTGAAAGGCTTCTTTCATAATTGAAATACATCAATTAAAATATTATTAATATAAAAGCTACGATAAAAACACTGGTTGGTTAGTTATTTAAAAATATATCCTTTTGATGTCCTTTAAGAAGTTTGAAATAAGCAAAATGGAGTTCTGAATCCTGTCCAACTTAATTTCTCCAGGTATTTTGTTGAAGTTTTTTGTATTATAAATAACAACTGATTCTATTATTTTCCTTTTCTTAATATGACTGCATAATTTTATGGGGGAAGCGTCCTGTAAATTGATTTTATGGTTATTAACCGATGGGTGTGTGGTTAGAGCAGAATTAGCGGAATCATTGATTAAATCTTGTTTGTGTTGGTACATTCTTCTGGGATAATCACTAGTTTCTCCAATTCTCAGAACAATTACAACAGGAAATCTTATAAATACATTGAGAAGCATGAACATTAGATTTTGGGGGTTTGAAAATCTTTTTTAGGGGAATGGTATTATTTTTTGTTAAACAAATATTGCTTAGGAGATGTTGTTGAAATTTATAATATATGTTATAGGTGAGGGGAAGATATGTTAAATTAGTTTTTGTGCTAGGGGGAATACTATTATAATATTTTAATTTTGCTTTGTGGTTAGCTGAATAAATGAAATGTTGAGGGTAATTAAGTTTTGTGAAAGTGGAAAAAAGAAATTTTGTTCCAGTAGATTGATTAGTTAGTTAGATTAGTTAGAAACCATCCTTTAAGATAAAGAGACGTGAGAGTACCTAACTTGGTACTATAGGTGTGTGTAGAAAACCAATGTATATATGATGAAGAAGAAGTTGGTTTTCTATAGACAGAAAAAGAAAGGTGTGATGAGTTTTTCCAAGAAATTAATGCTTAAAAAAGGTAGAGAAGAGTTTTGGGGTAATTCATGTGTGAAAGTGATAGAAGGAGGAATGTTGTAAATTAAGTGTAAAATGCTATTGAAATTAGTATTTTTTGGAATAGAACAGAAGATATCATCCACATAGTGAAGCCATGTGGAGTTGGAGAGGAGGGGATGATTGATGATATACTGATGTTCAATTAACTCCATGAAAATATTACTTAAAATAGTGGAAAGAGGAGAACCAATAGCAAGGCCAGAAATTTGTTTGAAAAAGAGATTGTCAAAGGTGAAATAGCTATGTTCGAGAGTAAGAAGAATGATTTTTGTAATAAGGGTAAAGGGGTAGTTTAAATCGACATTATTTTCTGCTATATATTTCTCTAAAAGATCAAGTGTGAAATGAACAGTGACAGATGCAAAGTGAGAGTTAGCGTCAAAACTAAGAAAAAGATGTGTAGAAGGGTTTAAAGTTTGAATGCGTTTAATAAAATCTATCGCATTGGAAAGATGGGAATTGGAAATTTTGCCTATTAAAGGTTTAAATTGCTTAAGATTTTTTTTAAATTCAATTTATGAGTTTTTTAGGGATCGTTATTAGTTCTGTTGTATGTATTATCATCAGAAAGAATATTGTTACATTTAGTAATGTAATCTTGTGATTGCAAATAACTATTTGATTGCCTTTATCACTTTTTGAAATAACTATTTCTTTGCTTTTCTTCAGATCTGAAAGAGCTTTATAAAATTTAATCGGTAATTTTTCTAGTCTGTTATCACAAACTAATTCATTTAGTAAAATGCCTTTTAATAAATCTTGATTGATAGAGTGATGATTTGTAAATTTAGTCCAAGTGTCGAAATCATTGAAAAATTGTAAACTATTATCCGATTTTTACAAAGTAAATGAAAGTCCATAACCTAGTAAAAGTTTTTTATCAGGTTTAAGCATATAGGGACCTATACCCAAATGGTAGACAGGAAAATTGGTCGACAGGAAAAATGGTCGACAGGAAAAATGGTCGACACTTTGCAAAATATTCTGTCTACCTTTTTTCCCATCAGTTTAAGTGTGTCGACGATTTGGACATATGTAAAAAAAAAAATTTATCGACCCATTTTCTCTTCCGTTTTTTTGTGTCTACGATTTGGACGAATAGGATATTTTGGTATTATCGTTTCATAATATCGATTAATTATTTTACCGATTTTTTTCCTTTTATTAAAATTTATTTTTATTATAATTATTCTTAATAATAATTTTATATATATATATATATATATATATATATATATATATATATATATATATATATATATATATATATATATATATATATATATATATATATATATGTATACATAGTATATATATATATATATATATATATATATATATATATATATATATATATATATATATATATATATATATATATATATATTTCAGCCTTCCGATTAGCCGTCATATGTATCTTAAAAACTATTAATGTTACACTAAAAAGGAATACATTTATAGAATCTGTGCAAACTTTTAGTTACGAAACACTTTTAAAAAATAAAAAAAAATCGTTTTAAAAATGTGAATAAAATGTAGAATAGTAGGCCTAATTTATATACATTTTAATTAACGTAACCTTATGTCTGGCCTTAATGTTAGCAAGAGCTTAAAATCTAAAGAGTACCCATACCACTGTTATGAGAAGCATGGGAGTTAGTCTTCTTTACCTTCAGGGAACGACAAGGGGACCATTTCCTCTTTCCGAGTCTCCGAACCCCTGCTGCCTGGCACATTAGGTGTCGGGGTTCTCTGCTCCCCTACGGGGTATGGAAACGTATGTTCCCCGTCTGCTCGAGCCCCTTACTGTGCCGAATATATATATATATATATATATATATATATATATATATATATATATATATATATATATATATATATATATTAATATAATAACATACGTATATATATATATATATATATATATATTAAAATTTCGATATAAAACGTCGATATAAAAAGAACCGATAAATATATATATATATATATATATATATATATATATATATATATATATATATATATATATATATATATATATATATATATATATATATATATATATATATATATATATATATATATATATATATATATATATATATATATTATATATAATCAAAGATATATTATATATATATATATATATAATATTATATATTATTATATATATATATATATATATATATATATATATATATATATATATATATATATATATATTTACGTTAAAATAATCGATTGATAGGTGTCGATCATTTGGCATTGTTGATTTAGTGTGTCGACGGTTTGGACAAGTAACAGAAAATTTTGTCGACCATTTTACCTTTGAGAAATTATTTGTCGGCGATTTAGACAAGTGGAAATTTTGTTTACTGTCCTATCGACCATTTTTTATGTCGACCAATTTCCTGTCGGCAATTTGGGGTAGTCCCCATATATAGTTTGAGAGGTTAAATATCGATTCATGATTAGAAGAGCGATACCAAAGACTTTGTTTAAAAATATTATCAAATTTGTAGTTCAATGAACGGAGCTTTTTACTTACTATAATATTTTTAGATTCATGTGCCATATCTAGTAGAGTTGTAAAGTTTTCCAATTGGTTAGGAAAACATGCATACCAATGATTCTGAAAAGACTTAAATGTCATATGACATTTCCTAAAACTTACTTTAATTTGATTTTTAACTTCATTAATTTTTTCAACTAAAATGAAACTTTTGGCTGAAGAAAAGGGGTTAAATTTTTCCTTATGTAGGAATTTCGGAAATAAAGTTTTAGGTATTACAAGGTTGTTCAAACACTTCTTCAAGAACTTCAGTTGGCACTTTTTGATGTTAGCCGAGATCATTTTATTTTTATAATTAAGAAATAATTTCCTCAAAGGGTAATCTAAAATTATGCCGTTTCTCTCTGGTATCAATTTATATTGGAAAAACTTTACTTTGACGTAAAATGATGTTATGTGATGATATACCCTTGGTAATATAAAATAAAATGATAAGTTATGTGATGATATACCCTCGGTAATATAAATTTTCTTTATTAATACATTTAAAACTTAACACAGAATAAAATACAAATCACAATATATACACAATGATAGTTTCAATTTAAAATATTATAGTAAGTAAAAAGTTCGGTTCATTGAACTTAAGAGAGCCAAGATGATAATATTTTTAAACAAAGTCTTTGGTTTCGTTCTTCTAATCATGAATCGATATTTAACCTTTCAAACTATATACTTAAACCTGATGGAAAACTTTTACTAGGTTATGGACTTTCATTTGCTTTGTAAAAATCGGATAATAGTTTACAATTTTTCAATGATTTCGACACTTGGACTAAATTTACAAATGACCACTCTGTCAATCAAGATTTATTAAAAGACATTTTACTAAGTGAATTTATTAGTGGCAACAGACAAGAAAAATTGCAAATTAAATTTTATAAAGCTCTATCAGATCTGAAGAAAAACAAAGAAATAGTTATTTCAAAAAGTGATAAAGACAATCAAATAGTTATTCGCAATCACAAAGATTACATAACTAAATGTAACAATATTCTTTCTTATGATAATACATACACCAGAACTAATAACGATCCCTAAAAAACTCATAAATTGAATTTTAAAAAAATTCTTAAGCAACTTAAACCTTTAATAGGCAAAATTTCCAATTCCCATCTTTCCAATGCGATAGATTTTATTAAACGCATTCAAACTTTAAACTATTCTATACATCTTTTTCTTATTTTTGACGTTAACTCTCACTTTGCATCTGTCCCTGTTCATTTTACACTTGATCTTTTAGAGAAATATATAGTAGAAAATAATGTCGATTTAAACTACCCCTTTACCTTTATTAAAAAACTCGTTCTTGTTACTCTCGAACATAGCTATTTCACCTTTGACAATCTCGTTTTCGGTCAGAGTGTCTAAAGGTGACATCATGTAACTCGAGAACGGCAGCACCTACAGTAAAACAAATTATATATTTGGAATCAGCGGAAAATTCTAAGGAGGGGTTTTTAATTTTTTTTTTTTTCATTTATTCGTCGGAAATGTTTTTAAATTTTTTTTTTCACCATTTAGGGGGCTCGAGCTGACGGGGGACAGTGTAAAGGGAAGTAAAATTATTCTTTTTTTAACTAAAGGAATACCATAGGGTAAACCGTCGAGCCCCCTTAATGGGGGAATTTTTTTTTTTTTAATATTTCCGACGAATAAAAAAAAATTGAAAACCTTTTCCGCTGATTCCAAATATATAATTTGTTTTATTGTAGGTGCTGCCGTTCTCGAGTTACGTGATGTCAGCTTTAGACACTCTGACCCTCTTTTTCAAACAAATTTCTGGCCTTGCTATGGGTTCTCCTTTTTCCCCTAATTTAAGTAATATTTTCCTGGAGTTAATTAAACATCAGTAATTTCATCAATCATCCCCTCCTCTCCAATTCCACATGGCTTCGCTATGTGGATGATATCTTTTTTAGAATACTAATTTCAATAACATTTTACACTTAATTAAAAACATTCCTCCTTCAATCTCTTTAACACGTGAATTACTCCAAAACTCTTCTCTACCATTTTTAGACATTAATTTCTTGGAAAAACTATTCACACCTTTCTTTTTATGTCTATAGAAAACCAACTTCTTCTTCATCATATATACATTGGTTTTCTACACACACTTATAGTACCAATTTAGGTATTCTCACGTCTCTTTATCTTATAGCATTTAATATCTGTTCTCTTACTTATCTATCAACTGAAACAAAATTTCATTTTTCCACTTTTGCAAAACTTAATTATCCCAAACATTTCATTTATTCAGCTAACCAAAGCAAAACAAGTAATTAAAATCTATTATAATAAATATCTCTCCCTAGCACAAAAACCATTTAATATATCTT
>JABUQX010144828.1:0-10000 GCA_015478945.1 Trachelipus rathkii | reverse complement strand
TAACTGCGGATTTGATATTCTTCAACTTCATCACCCTACTATCTGCTTCATCTTTAAAATATCTATTTCATTTTACATCATAAAACCCACAAACATTCACTATCATCTCTTCATTACTGCCAATATTCAGCAGATTTTCGAAACGTTCCCTCAACACTCTACTCACATTCATTTGAAAGTGATGCGAAAGTATCATCCCTGTTCATTATTTTATGAACATTACCTTTCTTACATTTTCGTACTTCCTTCCAGAAGACCTTTCTCCTTCTTTATGTCCCCACTCATCCTCCTTCCCAACTTTTCAAATATTTCTTCCAGCCACGTATACAACTTTCAGTCCTCATTTTTCCCTCTATATATATTTCCAAACACATTTCTTTCTTAACCTCATTATTGGGTTTTAGCACATTCAACCACGCCTCTTTTTTACATTTAACAGCTTGCATCATTAATTCATTTAACCACTCACTATTGACATTCTTACTTTCTACTTTAGCACACACACATACTTCTCTTGCACTACTAACAGATGCTTCCTTCATTTCCTTCATTTGAGCGCAGATTTGTTCAGTTTCATCTTGTTCACATTCAACTCATTTATTTGCATGTGCTCTCGCGTACTTTTCCTTATAACTTTGTTCTTTTAACTTCTCTCACTCTTAATCCTCCCCACCTCCTTCCTTTTTTCTCTTTCTATAGATCCAATCAGTAATAACTTAATTTTAAATATACTAACATAATGATCTGACATCTCTATCCTCAACCCCTTTATTGATTTAACATCCAACACATACTTCATCATCTTCATTAACTCAAAATCTATAATACTTTTCACTTTGATACCATCTCTGTCTACATCAACTCCAGTATACTTATGAATACTCTTTTGCTCGAAGAATGTATTACTTACACACAAACTACATGTAACTCACTCCACACAAATATAAATCACGTTCCTACCATTCTCATTTTCTCCTGCAACTCCCAAAGGCACCTGTTATACCATCTCTTTTTTTCGATCACCTATCCAACAATTCAATTCTCCCAACACACAATCAATCTGAAGCCCCTATTACATTATATATATATATATATATATATATATATATTATATGATATATATATATATATATACATATATATATATATATATATATATATATGCTATATACTATATATATATATATATATATATATATAAATATATGCTTATATAGATACCGGTATGTATATATATATATACATATATATGTATGTGTATATTTATATATAAATATATATATATATATATATATATATATATATATATATATATATATATATATATATATATATATATATATATATATATATATATATATATATATATATGTGTGTGTGTTGTGGAGAGAAACAACTGAAACGAGCACTCATGCCCGACTGTGTGATTGCCTCTCCACTAATTCTCGTAGGGAATGAAAGATAAGAAAACTTGAAGTTTCAGAAGATTCAAAGGTAGAAAATAATACGTCGATGAGATTTTTGTGATGTTCTAAAGACGTGGTTTGAAGGTCTAGTAAGAACAAGCAACCACCTGACACCATCAAATTTAATACGGAGCAGGTTAGGCCTTCTCCGTAACGGAGGGAGTTAATCACGGGACTCCGTTGGCCTGCTTACTTGATGACACTTCAGTGAGGATTGTGAACTTTTATAATATATAAACACTTGTGATAACCATCTACAGATCTTACCCAGATAATGGTTTATTATTATATAGATCGTTCCCGGATCTTTACTCGACGGTTAATCCGATAAAGTTCTTGAAGATTAAGAATATATCAATAAAGCATCAAAATCAAAGGATATTGACACACCATAAAAAGTTTTAGCTTTACTTAACTCGCTCAATTAAATAGTGGGATGTTTGTGAAGATTTAAAATATAACACAAATCCAACCCCAACAATATAATAATAAAAGGAATGAAGTTAAATAGAATATATCATATAATTAGTTAATATACATTGGAAAAGTATACAAAGGGTCCAATGTATCAAATATGTACAAGAGCGCAGACAGCTCTGGAATCAGAATCAAGAGTGGAAACCGAACGCTTCCAAATATTGCTCATGCATATGAAGTTAAAGGAGAGTCAGAAATTCAGACTCAACCAAGACAAATACACGATGACTTAACTGAGATTGACGGGGAAAATGGGATCCAAAGAAAAGGTATGATTCAGGAATGAATCACACTTTTAGAAACAAACACGAAGCAAGATTCAAGAGGAATCCCAGCTTCGAAATGCAGCAGAAAGTGGTAGGATTCAGATATGAATCCCAGATCTAGAAATGCTCGATGAAGAAGGATTCAGGATTGAATCCCAGATTTAAAATACAGCACGAAGCAAGATTCAGGAATGAATCCCAGCTTCAGAACGATGCCGGAAGTAGGATTCTGGATTGAATCCCAAGATTAAAACCCTGTTAAAAATAAACAGTAATTGGTATTTGCATCATACTTTCTATTTACATATTATATAATCAAAGCATGATTACATGTATCTTTGCATGTTAAGAAACCTACCCTGGTAGTGTCCAAAAGGGGTTTCTTCAATGGGGACAATAGTGATGTCAATGGATCCTACAAGACAGTAAACTGTAAACAAAGTGTCAAGTTTACTATCTTATATCAATACATAAGGTTATAGTTTTTACATTAAATAGGATTACATAAATTAATTAAGGTTCTTTGTTTGTAATTACTAACCTTGAAAATATATACAATGGTTTTTCAAGGTCTTCGATTGATTCTTTGCTATATTTGAGCACAACTACAGATGTCACAATTATAGGCTCCTCAGTTATTATTATTGGTCTTATTTATTTAAATATATACAATTTTGGTCCAATACTTTATAAACAAAATAATATATTCATGAAAGATTATTACTAGAAAAAGAATATAACATTAGAGTATCATGAAACATTATTAAGGTTGATCATAAATGAAGCCATAGATAACATCATCGTCCAGGCTGGAACATAGTCCAGACTGGATCAATGAATAACTTGAACCTAAATATTACTATGTTTAAAATATTGGATTACCAATTGACACCACTTACGCATGAACAATATCTCCCTTATATCCTCCCCCACTAAATCTAAACCCCCACCTCAATTTTCCACGTCGTTCAAAGAAAGACGGGAGTGAAGAGGCAAAGAGCATAGAAAACAGCGCAGAGAAGGATACTCAGGACTCTCAATATCTTAACTATAAATAATTTTACAATAAATATTTTATACAAATTTCTAAGACCTATGTGCCTTCTTCAAGAATGAAAGACTTGCAGCAGCTTCTTTTTCTTCGTTAAACTCTTGCAATAATACGGAAGAAGTCATCTGCTGTTGTTGTTCTGTCATTTCATCCCAGTGAATCCGCTCCATAGCCCAACGTAAGCTTGTACGCAGTACAACCCTAACGTGGGGATCCAGAACAGACTCAGAGTTACATGGTGCAGTTGAAGTGTAACTACAAGAGGGTTGTGGTTGATTCGAAGGTCCAGAAGAATTGTTATACTGTGGATAGTTCGACCGGGAAGGCTGAACATAAAGATTACTATATTCTGGTACTTTTTCTGAAGGATAAGCTCTAGGACCTCTAAAATAATCTGATGAGAAAGAAGATGTTGATTGAACTTGTTGTTCAAGAGGTTGAGCTTGGGGAACAATTTCTGCGGGATAATCATAAGATTGAGAAGAAGACGAAGGTAACACAGAATTTTGGGCCATTCGGTCAGTTGAATAAGGACGAATGGACCTTGATGATCTTGGTCGTCTCTTTTTGTTTACCTGAGAACGAACTGTAGGAGAGTTATAAGGAACAGTTCTCACAGATATTTTGTTAAGTTTAAATAGATTTCCACATTTATTCATTAGGGATTCTAAGAATAAACGGTTTGGATGTAGACCATCCAACAACAAAGGTGAGTTCAAGTTTAAGGTTTCTTTGTTGAGATACTTGCTATGAGGGGTGACATTAAGTACTCCGCCTTTAGCAATGCTTTTATGATATACATCAAGTATGTCGGTTCCTCTGACGATATTTTTTTCCGGCCACTGGTATTTCTCTTCCATAATCGACTCGAACAGGCGATAGCTGTAGATGGAATGCTCCCGCATCCTTTCTGGTGAGAGTACAGGATCACCGATAGTATATTTTGCATACTGAGTGCCCCAATCACGGATGATGCGTTTCTTATTATAGGCATGTAGATCTTGAATTGGGGGAATATATAAATAAACCTTAACTTGAGGATTTTTCTTTTTAGCGGCCTCAGTTATTTTTTGCATTATTTCAGGAACCGCTTCCACGGAAAGATCCACAACAGGCTCGAAGACCGTGGCAATATTTTTGTCGTGATCCTGTAACTCTCGCCGTTTCCATGCCATTGTGGTCAATGACCATAAAAATATGGTCTTCACCTCTGGGGTCATTAGGTTTTGAACCCTTACGAGGCCCGAAGGTAGTGTGCGGCCTGAAGCATAATCCGATTTCACAGAGATACCATGTTTCAGGTGCAGGTATCTTTTTTGATTTTTGAAGATGGAGACCTCGGAAGAGCCCACTGCTAATAATAATGGCATGATGAATCGTCCTGATACTCTGGGATACCGACAGAGATGTTTCTAATGTACCCAAGCCGATCAACTCTGAAAAGCATCATATATCCGTCAAAAATTGAGTCATGATAGAATTTCCAATAATAAAAAAAATCATGCATGAACATTCCCTATACTAAGGTAAATATTTTTATTAACAGAATAACAGTCACGAAGCGAAAAAATGAATTAGAGTAAACTAACTCATTTTTACCTTCTCTATTTTCTCAAATGTACCCAAAAAAATTTTAAAACAAGAGGTAACATTATAAGCTTTGAGAAATCGACTATTTATTCTAGAGAAAAGAGGGAAGCAAATTTAATTCTATAAAATTTTAAAATTTGATTTTAGAAGAGTGGGATATATTTTTAAATTTCAGTAGTCAGAAAATGGTTTTGCTTGGAAAATTACAATATTTTATTCATTGAAAAACCCGTCATACCTCAGTAACAATGAAATTTTCTTATCATCATTGTATATTCTATTTTAAAAATAAAAATAATATGGGGAAGTCTTTTTCCTAATTATTTTTATTTTTAGTATATTTACATATTCCATTTGGTCCTATGATGTTGAAGAGAGAGAGTCTACTCATCCAGGCTATTTGCATCTAGCATGAGAACGTCTTATTATCTCTTTCAGGAACCGGGAAAATTCTGCAAAATAAGTTTTAAAGCTCCTCCACTCCACAACCTGTCATGAAACATGACAGGGTCGTTGGAGCCAAGGAACCGGTAGATATATATGTACATATATGTACATATATATATAGATCTTTGTCAGACCTGTGCCCACCAGAGAAGATATATATATATATATATATATATATATATATATATATATATATATATAGATATATATATATATATATATATATATATATATATATATATATATATATATATATATATACAGGCTCAATATATATATATATATATATATATATATATATATATATATATATATATATATATATATATATATATATATATATATATATATATATATATATATATATATTTTATATATATATATTTATATTATATATATATATATATATATATATATATATATATATATATATATATATATATCTTTTTTAGAGAATGCGGTTTTTCAATGAATATATACATACTAGATATATGTATTTTTTTAAAAAATATACTGTATATATTTATACCGTATATATATTTAACCATTTTTGGTTAAAGAAAGTAGGTAAATCAGCCACACAAGACTTTTAGATAGATAGTTGAATATTTTAATTTTTAGTCTGCAATCATACACGAAGAGTCCAGACACACAAAAGATCAATTATGCAAGAATCATTTATACTAGGAGGGGTTTTCGTCTCAGAAGTTGAAAATTTTGACGATCAGGCACACTAGTAAGTAAGCATTCATTCAAGACAACTTCGATAGAGGAAGATGTTTTAGAACAATAGTTGAGAAGGAAGTATACTTAAGAGATTAAGAAAGATAGGAATAAGACTTCTTACTGTCTTAGATTACAAACTTATCTGGTTCATTGTTTAAAGATAAGTTATTTGGCTAAGTATTTTAGATTTATTTTTCAGTCAGTAATTGAACAACAGAACTTTTTGAGTATTTTTAAATTGCAGACATTATCAAACAGATGAAGCAAAGCCAACCTTTATTCTCCGGGCTTATTTACTTCATCTCAGGAACAGCAATATGTCATTTTATAACCCAGATAAGAGGTTATAAAAGACTGATCCATAAATTTTATTCATTGCTAGAAGTGACTAGCAGATAGTTATAGTGAACCCCGGCTAAACATTTTAAATAACAGGGTTCACCATCAGCGTCATTTCCATATATTAAGGGTTTATTATTGGTATAATATATGTGAACGTTAGTTTTAAAAATATCAGCAAAAGCTGTTATAACTTCTGGTATTGGCAATTGACCCGGAAGTTTTAATAATCGGAGTCGTTTCTGGACCAACTGACCTTGAAGTTTATATTTTACTGGATGCTTTTGTAATTAAGAACATCTCTTACCTCTAGATGTCTATCTACCGATCCATATAAGAAAAGAGAAAACATTTATATAACGAGTCCCCTCCTCTGCTTCTATCGGAAAGAACCCTGGAGGAATGAAATCCAAAGAAGTATTTTCTTCCATATTATCATTTACTGGAGATCGGGAAAGAGCATCGGCAACTATATCTTTGAGGGGTCTGATATATGGACGAATGTCAAGCCTTATCTATAGAGTCCTCCATACACTTAGTTTAACCTTCCTGTCAACCAGACCTACTTTGTAAATAGATGAGCGGCATATGGTCGGTAAATATAACAATTTTATACCACGGAGGAAAGGTCTAAGGGATTTGACAGCCCAACAAAGCAGTAAGTTCTTTATCAATTACTCCATAATTTCTCTGAGCCCCATTGAAAGGTCATAGAAATAAAAGCAATTGGTTTGCGTTCGCCGTCTTGGATTTGGGAAAGGCAAGCACCAGCCCTGAGCATCCACATGTAGTTCCATGGGAGAAACCTCCGGACTATAATCAGGGAAACCTAACAATGTGGCATGGATCAGCCTCTTGTTGATCGAAGGCCTGCCGGGACACTCTAGCGTCCATTTAATGGACTTCCCAATCAGGTCTGGTATGATAAAGGCTTAATGATTTAAGAACAATTTAAATATGTCACCTATAAAAGTTTACCATTCCCAGAAACTGACGTAATTGCTTTAATTGAAATGGGGGAGATGAAACAAAGCTCCTTTGATATTCTTTTCTGGAGAGACGTGTATGACGGGTCCCAGCAGACCCAAGAATTCCACCCCAGTAGTTTACGGTAAATTTCGCATGGTGAACTCTGAGTTTTCTCTAGTGCAGAAAGGACACGATCCAAGGTGGTTAGATGATCATCTATATTTACCTGAGAATAATAATATCGATCGGCATACACCATAACCTCGGACCATGGTAATTTTTCCAACGCCAACATCATGTCCACGCTTGAAATGTTGCCGACCATCTTTGGCACCAGCGGGCATTCTTTAAATATTCGTACTCAGCGGAATGGGGTGGGAAAAAGCAGTTTTTCAACACTCTCGGGTTCCATTGACACTTGATAATAACCGCGAACGACTTATTTGTTGTAAAGATACATGACACATATATATTATAAATCATATCTATTAGTGGTTAGGTAACGGGAAGGAAATCTGTCTTAGAACATCTATTTAGTTCGGCAATCGATACATAAATCGTAATCGACAGGTTTTCGTACAGGAACCGCAGGGAGCCGAATAAGGGATTACTAGGTCTAATAATATCCTGCTCCAATAGTTCATGACATTGTTGTTCGATTTCTTGAGCCAAGGGCCCTGGAAACGACGCACTGCAATCTCTGGCCAGGTCACGTTTTACCTCGGAGAGAAAGGGTGATATTTGCAGCAACTCCAACGTCGGGTCACCGAAACTGAGCCGATTTAAGGTTTTAATAACACAGCGCGACACTGCTTTCGAGGCTGTCAGAGATAGGGAATATCCGCAAAGTTAAAACTCCTCCAACTTAGTGAGGACCATACGTCTGCTTTTAAAGCTGATTTCGAATTCATCGCCTCTACTGGCTTAGTATTAACTTGAAGAAGATCTTCTTCCAGGGAAAACAAGCTACCTACTACAGTACCCTTTCTATAGTGAGGTGTATCGGAAGGATTTAATAGAGCGATCCTACACGAGTCTCTCAAATCCAATACACCTGGGATTGGAATAACAGGTCCCATTGGCTCTGCTTGAAACCCTACCAAGGAAGAGATTCAGTGATGAAGGACAATTTACATCCACCATCTGACAGGAAAAGGGGGATACCTAATGGAATCACTGTTGATACACGTATAAAAGGGAATTTTAGACTTCATCCCTAGCTATGAATTTATATAGTCATCAGTCTCTTCTATGTACTAATTCTGCGAAGTTATTCTTAAGAGAGCGTCTATTTTCTTTAATGCGACAGCTCCCAACACTGGGCGGAGCTGGCATAAATTCCTGGGGAACCACCAACAAAATGATGGGACATAATCACTGTCAGGGAAGTACAAATTACATTCAGTGTAGAAGCCGATAGGTACTCGAATGTTCACTTAATTCAGACCACTGATGGTTAACTTTATATCCACAGAGGCTATGGCAGTAAGTTCTTCATGCAGACGCCCCGGTTATCCCCAGCGTTGATTAAAATCCACTCCAGTCTCAAATTGTCTACTATATAATCTATAGAAGCCAGAGCCGTTAAAAATTAAAGGACTGAAATAACTGAGGGTCCTCCTTGAAAGAAGTACAATTGACTACCATCGTCCTTAAGTGGGATTTTCAAGGGTCTATTTATTTCTAATGGAGGTCGTTCGGAGGATTTCTCGGGGATAATTTTAGAAGTTTTAAAATTTTCTGCGCCTCCATCATCATTGACTGAGTCTATCAAAGGGTTATTCTCCACCAGGGGACTCAGTTCCGGGGAGACCAGGAGTTTAAAGGAGGATCATACCGCACCTCATCATTCGCGCATGGATTTAAATTTTTAATTGAAGGTAGGGACGGTTCTACTTGCTTGGACGATGGAGACCTGTGATTTGTTGAATGATTTGAAGAATACGACCTGGAATATACTCTTTCTAAGGGAACATTTCTAGGGGAAGAAGGATCTTTGTAAGGATTATGGGACTGGGGAGGAGCACTGTGTGAACACCTCATCCCAGCGTGAGGCCCACCGCAAAAGGGACAGACTACTTTTCTAATATTCGGGGAAGAAGAGGAAGGAGAATTCCTAGATCGACAGTTGGCCCTGATGTGACCTTTCTTTTTACAGTAACTGCATAAGATATTTGTAACACCCCTCCATGGAGTGACCTGTTTTTTCTACAGTAGTGACATGTGAACATTTCCTCCGGTCAGCAGCCTTGTGACGTCTGTCTCTGTGAATTCGAATTATGGCTGTGGACTGTCCAAAATATCATGGTTTTGTAATTCATTGTGGTGGAGTCACGATAGTAGCGACACTACCATTATTTCGTTCTGGGGGGCTACTTTTTTTCTTATGGGACTGACGGTGATTATTTTTGGATGATTTAGTCTTACGTTGTTCGACTTTGTGATGCAAAACATCAGTCCATCCAGGGAGTGCAGTATTTATCCGAATCACGGATTCCAGAGACTCATCTAGGTCTACTTTCATTTCGGTCTTTCGGGCATAAGTTGATTTGTCGACCTCAATTGGGGTTGCTTGGGAAATGGAATTCGGGAAGGCGGTATTCTCGCTGTCTAAAGAGTCCGCAAAATTCACTATATTTTCCCATGAAGCTCTACTATAACCGTCCAAC
>JABUQX010144827.1:0-18386 GCA_015478945.1 Trachelipus rathkii | reverse complement strand
CTATTCTGTTGACAGCTTTATTAAAGTAAAATTTTACATAATTTAAAATATCTAACCTGTTTCTAATAAGATTTCCAACAGAGTCATTGTACATACAATTTACCACATCTTTGTTAAACCTCTCATCAATCTCGAAAGGTGTTATAGCTAACGCCGAGCAAGGTTTTGAAACATTCTTTTACATTACAAATTTTTGCATGATATTTAAATGTTATCTTTCTGTAGTATCGGAGGCACGAAGATCATTGTATATTTTTCCCTTTGTTTTGCAGTATTCCCCTTTCTGTAAATATGAAATCCTCGCCATTCTTTACTTTTCTTTTATTTTCTGAATGAATACCTTCTTTTCTTATGTTATCAAAAACAATCTCTTTCAATTTTATTCGATCGAAGAACAAGTTGCACTAGTACTTCTGATTTATGTCTTATCGCTAGGTGACGAGTTAGTTTCGTTTGCATTTTACGGCAGTTTAAGCAAGGTCTTCGAGCACTTTTTGGAACAAATTGTACTTTTTCTTGACTGATGAATCTCGTAATAGTAGTTATCGCATTTTCTTAACTCCTTTGTACATACGCCACTGTGGTAATCGATGTACTCATTTTGAATACACAAAAATCTCCTAAATACAAAATTATATTTCTCCCAACGAATTTATTATGAAGCTAAAACAGCTTTAAAAGGCTTTGATTTCTCATTTCATTATCGTTACTAGGTAAGAAACACGCACCCACACACCCACAGTCATATATGTATGTATATATATATATATATATATATAGATTTATATATATATATATATATAATATGTATACATATATATATATATATACAATAATAACAATAATCTTTCTTTCTTATGTAATAATATATATATATGCTTTCTTAATAATATAACTAACCCATATTATATATATATATATATATATAATAATAATAAAAAAAAAATAATAATAATAATAATAATAATAATAATAATAATAATAATAATAATAATAATAATAATAATAATAATAATAATAATAATAATAAATAATAATATTAATAATAATAATAATGACAAACATTAATAATATTAATATGAATAGCAATAATCATCATCATCACATCATATGTAATGAATATATATATATATATATATATATATATATATATATATATATATATACTATAATATATATATATATATATAGATATATTCCTATATATCCTCATATATATATATAGAAAAACTTACCGCTTAAAATTCTAGGAAACTACACTTCTAAAAACATTTTTTTTGAACAATTCAAGTTGACAATTAAAATGCTATTGGCCAGAGCCGGCCAACACGTCGATCGCGCTCTGCCGGTCGAACGCGACAATCTTTTCAGTCGATCGCTACCTGCAACGGACGTGATGTAACGTATTGTTGATAAGATTCAGTTGCCACAAAGAAAACTTATGTCAATTACCACAGACGCAACTCCTGCGATAACTGTTTCATTCAATAGTTCATAGCTTCATTTAAGAAAGATGAATCGGTAAAAATCTGGCAACCTTGGCATATTTTAGCGTTTTTAAGTGGGTTCTAGTTGAGCTATTCTCTTCAAACTTGTCACCCCTCCTGCTGATGAAGCCGCCTGCCTGTGATGAACAAAGACAATTTATCTTTGAAACAGAAAATGAAACGTACCTGGCAGGTAAGGAAATCATATATATATATATATATATATATATATATATATATATATAAATAAATAATATATATAATATATATATATATATATATATATATATATATATATATATATATATATATAACAACTATATATATATATATATATATGTAACTGCAAAATAACTGAGTAGAGTAAAAATTTCCCGAAAGATGAAAGGAATCCCCAGCTTCTTTGAGGCAGTTGTGAAATGAAGTTTCCATGATTATTTGTTTTTTGTTCAATCAAAGAAGTCTTGTTGTACACAGGTGAGACGTTAGAGCCGTCGAAGGGGTTGGAAAGCTGGGAGGTGTTTATTAGAGATTTCTAAAACTATAAAGGATACATATTTGATTTTAGTACAAAAATAAATGCTTTAAAATAAAGAAATAAAAACACGATTTCTTAGAAAATTAATTGCTTGGTGTCGATCTCACACAGTTCGTGTAATTTGTCAACAGTCAAAGGAGGATCTAAAACAAAGTAATATATATATATATATATAGATAGTTATATATTAATATATATATGTTATATATATATATGTAGGTATATATATATATATATATATATATATATATATATAAAAAATATATAAAAATATAAATATATAAAAATAATATATATTATATTTTTTATATATATATATATATATATATATATATATATATATATATATATATATATATATATATATATATATATATATATATATATATTAATAAAAAACTTCAAAATTTTAAAAACATTATCGTCATACTGTAGGTTTAGTTTTTAAATTTACAAATAATATTTACCCATTTCAAACCATTCCGTTTTACCATCATCAAATCTCTTCGAAGCTACTGCTTGGCGAAGGGCAGTTGCGACAGAATAGCTCAAACACAATGGCGGTTCTCCAGTTGCTTTGGTGGAAAGAGAACGTTAACAAACATTATATACAAACATCAAAATTGTTGGTTTAAAGGAATTGAATAAACTTTCATTGCATACGCTACAACAAAAAATCTTAATTAATGTTTTTATAAAATGTAAAATAATTTATATTCTTAGTTAAATAAAATGTAGTATAAAACTACTCAATATATTTCACACAAATTTCCTAATTGCCAGAGAAAAAGCAACGCCTAATTCCGTTAAATTACCTTTAGATCTAAGAACACCGCCTTCATTATCTCCATTTGGTAAAAATGATACTCTGAAGTCAATTGGAATGTCTAAGGCTGTTGGTGGTTTGTACTCCTGAAACATTAATATTAGAATATTAAATCTTTACTTGTTTTCATATACAAACATAAACGTTCAAAACCAATCAGTTCTTTATAGTATTGGTATTTGTCTGTGTTACATGGTATTCATGATGTTATGAGTTTTACAACAATTTATTACCCATGTATTATTGGAAAGTCTTTGCCCGGTTTCAGGATCGTATTTTACTTTCTCAGACGTATAGAATCCTAAGCCCATAACAAAAGCTCCCTCGACCTGACCCATGTCAACATAAGGGCTAAGACTTCTTCCACAATCCTCAACTATATCTGAACGTAGAATCTGTAAAAATAAATTCAATATCGGCACATCATAAAGGATATTGAAAAGTGCAGAAATATTTACAAGCAATTGAAGAAAAGACACCCCTGGTTAAACAATGCAGGATGACATTTTGAATAAAATACTACATTGGGTTAAGTAAATCTCAAACGCAAGAATTTTAATATTTAATTTTCAATAAAAAAAAAATAATAAAATAATAGGGAGAGTAATCCTGAAGCGAGTTAGCTAAAAATAGCTTACTAGTTGTAGCATAAATATTTGTAGGATTCCTTGAAGCATTGAAACTTAATTTGAATGCTTAATTCTGTCTGAAGGCCATTTACCTGCATCATTTTAAGAATATACTATTATATATAAGAAATATTTACCAAAAATTGTCCGGTTAACGCATCTAGCTCAACTTCCGTACAAGCAGCAGCCCATACATCATATCCCTCTGGATGTTCTTTTGAGAAAGTGCTAAAAAATTAATAAATAATAATAATAATAATAATAATAATAATAATAATAATAATAATAATAATAATAATAATAATAATAATAATAATAATAATAATAATAATAATAATAATAATAATAATAATAATGATAATGATAATGATAATGATAATGATAATGATAATGATAATGATAATGATAATAATAATAATAATAATAATAATAATAATAATAATAATAATAATAATAAAAAATAATAATAATAATAATAAAATTATTAATAATTTAATAATAATAATAATACACACACACACACACACAATAATAATAATAATAATAATAATAATAATAATAATAATAATAATAATAATAATAATAATAATAATAATAATAATAACTAATAAAACTAAAAATAAAATTAAAAATAAAAATAAAAATAATAATAATAAGAGGCAACTTCCTTGTTTGTGTTAAGAAACTATAATTTTAATGGGTGAAAATTCTGCAGAATAAATTTCTTTGAGGAAAAATATTACCAATATCTTTCACTTAGATCAACTTGTTCTTGGAAGCATTTCTTTATCAATTCGGTCCAGGTTGACTCTTTTCTTTCAATATTATGTTTCTTGGCAACTTCCTCAATTCTTGCGGAAAGTCTATCGCAACAGATCTTTACTCCCTGACGTCAAGAGTAAACGTCATTTAATTAAGGCACACAATACATTCACATTCATTTACATATAAATAAGAAATGTGATTGTATTAATTTCATTATAATGTTAAAAAATTATATCTGTAAAATTATAAAATTTTCGCTCAAGTTTTTAAAAAGTTAAAGAATACTTACATGAGCGTTTATATCCGATCCATATGATCCTCCAGTGACAACCGAATTAGCGGCGACAAAATTGTCAGTGGGTTTAACTTTGATGAATTCAAGCGGTATGTTTAAAATTTTGGCAGCTACTTGCGCAACCTGTCCAAAAGAAAAATATTATTAAAATGTAACAAAATGAACTGATCAATTACATTATAATTACTATTTTTATTTCCAATTTAGATATAAAAATTTGAACAGTATATTAACCAGGATAAATTCAACCACCTACAACGTTTTAAAAATATAATAAAAATGGCATTAGAAAATGTCAAAAGGGTAAATTCAAAAGTTAAATGTAAGGTCTATTGACGTAAGTCAAATAAACGTAAAAATAAGATATCGTCAGCAGCCGAAAATCCACCCAAGGGCTTCACGGGACTGCGATGGACCCTCACTATGGTATCTCCTCAATGTAAGGTTCATTCCTTGGCCCAGGTGGACCACAACCATACCCCCTCACAAAACCCCGCCATTCACTCCAATTATGCACCTTTCTTCTCGCCTCTACCAAACTCACATTTCTCTACAGGCATTCCTTTACTGACTCAATCCACTTTTTCTTCGGTCTCCCAGCAGGTCGATTCCCAGCACACTCACCACTATATATCCTATTAACCAACCGACTATCATCCATCCTTTCCACATGACCAAACCATCTCAATGTACTTTCATTTATTCTCTCTTTTACTCCTTTCTTCACACCACACAACTCCCGAATGCTTTCATTCCTCATTTTATCAATTCTTCTCATAACTAACATCTGAACACATTGTACTTTAGATCTATACCTCATATTCCAGACCATAGTTTCACTACTATACATTAACACAGGTAACAATATACCCTCATGTAAGACCCTAACGCACTCAAGACTTAGTCCCTTTACATCCATCAAGGATTCAATTGCACCAGCCACCTTCCTGCCATTCACAACTTTCCTACTACACTCTGCATCATCCTTTCCTTTTCATCCAACATATATACTAAATATTTAAACTCAGATACTTGTTACATTTACTCACCATACAACATAACTTCACACCGAGGACTGTCCTCACTCACAACCATAACCTTACTCTTATCTACGTTTACTTTCAAACCCCTCCTTTTACACACTCTGACAAATCCCTCTACCAATCCTCTCAAACTCTCTCCAGATTCGTCACACAAAACTAAATCATCCGCATATAATAGGTAGGACACCTTCCATTCTCTTCCATTCTCCATCATTCTAACACATTCTCCTGCCACCCCGACCTCTAATTCTTTCATAACCCCATCTACATACAAATTGAATAGCCAAGGAAACATAACACATCCCTGCGTCACTCCGCTTTAATATTAAACCAATCACTTTCAACTCCATTTATTCTTATACACGCTTCACTATCGTCATACATATTTTGATTCCATTCAGAAGCCTACCACCAACACCACATATCACTAACACCTACCATAGAGCTTCTCTATTAATCCTATCCTGTTGCAAATCCATAAATCCTAAATACAATTTATTCTTCTTCTCTCTCATTTTCTCGATCATTTGTTTCAATGTAAAGATTTGATCCACACATCCTCTACCACTTCTAAACGTACCTTGTTCTTCACCAATCAGTCCTTCAGTCACTCCCCGCACCCTATCTACCAAAATACCAGCATATATCTTCCATGCAACACTAAATAAACTAATTCTCCATAATTCCTACAGTTCCCCTTATCCCCCTTACCCTTTTATAAGAGTACTATTACTGCTCTTTTCCAATCCTCGGAACTATATCTTCCATAAACGCTTTGTTACACAACTGCAAACCACTTAATCACCCATCTCGCCTGTTCTTTTTCGACATCATTTTACCAGTAATTTTGTCCATACCTGCAGATTTACCGATTCTTCATCTTTCTCACTCTACCCATTACCTCCTCCTTACTAATGACCTCATTCCCAAAATACCTATTACATCTTGCACCATCAAACCCACATACATTCACAATCACTTCTTCAATACTGCCACTATTATGCAGATTTTCAAAGTATGCCCTACACACTCTTCTCACATCCATTTCATCAGTTACGAAAGCACTATCCCTTTTCATTATTCCAACCAGATTCCTATTTATTCTCATTCTTAACCTTTCGCGCAACCTTCCAAAAGAGCTTCCTATTCCTTGTAAGTCCCCATGCATCCTCCTTCCAAACTGTCTATTTACCTCTTTTTTCTCTCCACGTATGCATTTAGTATTCCTTTTTTCCTTTTATATAATTCCAAACCTCTTTTCTTTGAAACCTCATCATTGGCTTCTCGTACATTCAGCCATGCTTTTTTTTCTGTTAACCTCTTCATCACCTCTTCATTCTACGACTCACTGTTAGCAGTCTTACTTCCTGCTTTGCCACATCCACATACTTGTCTTGCGCTACTAACAACCGCTTCCTTCATTTGCTTTAAGATTTGTTCAGTTTCATCTTGTTCACATTCAACTGATTTATTTGCAAACGCTCTAAATACTTATCCTATTACCTTGTTCACTCTAACTCTCTCCTCTTTATTCTACCCACTACCTTCCTTATCACCTTCCTCTCCATCCAAGCCCCCACTAACTTAATCTTACATAAAACAACATAATGATCCGATAATCCCATTCCTAAACCCCTCACTGATTTAGCATTTAACACATACTTCAACATCTCCTTTACCAACACATTATAATTATTATTATAATTTCTGATTTAAAAAAAACATATTAAAAATAAATTGAACACCTAATATTAAAGAATATATTGCTATCATTAACTAAGATAAATTCAACCACATACGACATTTTAAAAATATAATAAAAATTACATCATAAAATGTTAAAAGAGTAAATTCAAAAGTTAAATGTAAGGTGAATCGATGCTCGTCGGATAAGAGGAAAAATAAAGTATCCATATCTGCAGTTTAAATCAGTAAGATATTTACAGTTCTACAACTACATAATCATGCAGCACGCAGTAATAATAGAATTGACACCCGTATCATTATCTGCAAATGTCTATCTGACATTCGATACAATACTTATATTATTACTTAAAAAAACAACAGTGCAAAATCAATTTCAAATACTTTTAAAGCCCAACAGTCTATTTCATATAAACTCAACATCAATTATTACTATTCTTACTTTTGTGTTTATTCCCTGACCCATCTCTATGCCTCCATGTTTAATGGCCACAGCTCCATCGTATTCGTAGATGACGACCTGAACGTTGTAAACGAAGAATGGAAACATATCGAAAGGGTAAAGCAGTGGGATAACTGATAATCCTCTTTTCTTCCATTTGTTTTCCTAAAACATGATTCAAATGACATGAAATTAGGTTGATAATAATGATAATAATAATGTTAATAATAATGATAATGATAAAGATAATAATGATGATAGTGATAATGATAATAGTGATAATGATAATGATGATAGTGATAATGATAATAATAATAGTAATAATAATAATAATAATAATAATAATAATAATAATAATAATAATAATAATAATAATAATAATAATAATAATAATAATATAATTATTATTATTATTATTATTATTATTATTAATAATAATAATAATAATAATGATAACAATAATGATAATGATAATGATTTCATAATCATAATAATAAACATGGACTCATAGGACGTACGCTTCACCAGGGCAGCCCTTTTCATTTAAAATGTTTAATAATATTTTGTAATTTTAATACTGTATAATAATTTTGCTGTAATTTTTTTTCTTCTAAATTGAATAAAGATTATTATTATTATTATTATTATTATTATTATTATTATTATTATTATTATTATTATTATTATTATTATTATTATTATTATTATTATTATTATTATTATTATTATTATTATTATTATTATTATTATTATTATTATTATTATTTTTATTATTATTATTATTAGCAATAATTACTATTATAAGCAATAATTATTAATATAAAGGAAAAAGCTAAGGTTGCATTAAATTTAATAGAAATTCAAATTTAAAAACTAACCTTGTTGAATTTCAATATTTTGTTTCTCCTTGTGTTAATTTCAGCTTGGGATTTCAATAAAGGCAGAATTCTTGTCTGGACTAAATTTTCACCTTTTCTTTGATTTAAGAAATTTGGTTTTTCCTTAGTGATGAAATTTAATTCCCTTACTTCGAGAGGGTCCTTCTTAACTTCGAAAGCTACTCGTTCGATGATATTTTCTACAATTGCAATGGCTTCTACATGGCCTAGAATGATGTATAAAGGAATGAGCTATATATGCAATTATAATATTGAAAATCGTATAAATGAAAAGATTGTATTAGTACATTAGTAAATATTCGTTCGGTAAGCCAATAATAAAAATCCAACCACTTACCTGGGGTTCGACACCATGTATTAGCTGGAGTGTCGGTTATGGCATAAAAACTCTGCAATTTCCAATTTGGACAGTAATAGACACTGGGAACTGTTAGAGCTGCTTCGAATGAAGATATATCGTTTCCAGCATGCCCAACATCTGAACATATGTCAACGAAAACGGACTGAAGCAATCCTTCATCAGAAAATCCAACCTACATAAAATTCAATTGATAATAGTTCTTCTGGTTTTGAAAATAACAACAACTCGAAAGTAATAAGATCAAAAACATTTAGAAGTGAAGAAGAAAGAAATGAGGTAAATTAATCGTAAATGTTTAAAGAGTTTAAAATAATAAAAACTTTTTAAACATAAAATAATTACTGCAAAGACCAAACCTTATATTTAGAATAATATGGATCTCTCCATCCAATAGGTGTCATCTGAGTTGAAAGATCGAGAGCAACTCTAACTGGTCTCTTTAGCTTATAAGCTGATACTGCTGAAGCTGAAGCAGTTATATTTGCTCTAGTAATTTTACCACCGTAACCACCACCAATTCTTCGTACACTGATATTGATACTGTTGTCGAATTAAAACAACAATGATTAATTTCTAAATGGCAACACTCTCATTTTTAGCAAAGAACATTTAGGATATATATACCTATTTGCAGGGATTCTTAAATTACTAGCAACAGCATTTACAGTTTCAGTTGCCCACTGTGTAGTACACCAAAGATCATAACCCTCTTCAGTGGGAACAGTTCTTCCAGCCAATGGCTCCATAGTAAAATGACATTGACTTCCAAAAGATAATTCACCCTCAACAATATATTTCGAGTTTTTAAAACCCTCTAAAAAAATAAACAAAATTTCATAATTTGAAAATAAAAAATTACTGCTTTATATATATATATATATATATATATATATATATATATATATATATATATATATATATATATATATATATATATATATATATATATATATATATATATATATATATATATATATATATATAAAAATAATATATAAATAATATATATATATATATATATATATATATATATATATATATATATATATATATATATATATATATATATATATATATATATATATATATATATATATATATATATATATATATATATATATATATATAGTATATATATATATATATATATATATATATATATTATATATATATATATATATATATATATATATATATATATATATATATATATATATATATATATATATATATATATATATATATATATATATATATATATATATATACTGTATATATAATAAAATAATGACCTTCTACATCTCCAAATGTAAGAGGATCAGTGGAACCAGTAAAAAAATTCATGGCCTTGTGGTATCTATTGTCGGCTTCCATGGCTTCTTTAATGGTGAGAATAGGTTTTTGTATATCTTCATATGTCACACTAACCAACAATGAAGCTGCTTTCGCAATTTCTCTAGTTTCAGCTACCACTAACCCGACTGCTTGACCATGGTATTTAACATCAATATCAGCAAAAACCTAAATTACATATTTGCGTTAATAAAAACTACTCCAGTAAAAATATGTATATAAAAAATATGAAGTCTTTAACTTACGGGATCGTCTTTTTTAACAGTGTAGAATGTATTCCTTCCAGGGATATCTTTCGCGGTTATAAAATCAACAACACCATTAACTTCCTATAATTTAGATAAAGTCTTTCAGATATAATTAAATATATGAGAAAAATATAATGGCATAATTGTCAAAAGTTATTTGAATACAGTTATTTAGAATTAACATGCCAAACATTTTGAAGCATCGATAGACTTTATTTTCCCTCGTCCTATTGTACTTTGAACAAAATAACCGTGTAATTCTCCAGGTAGAGAAGGTATGTCATCCAAGTACTCCGCCTCTCCTGTTAATATATAAAACGTTCTTAGTATATTATTATCCTGCTATATTTTTTTAATACCTTTCAGAATTTAAATGATCCTGATAAACAAAGTAATACCTGATATCTGTAAACGAGACTCCAGTTTCTCTGTAGGTTTGCCAACTGGCCAAGAGTCTTTATTGGCATCATACGTTTGCTTACTAGAGGATACAGGTCTCTCAAGCTTCGATCCTGAGCTTTTAATAATCGAAGGAGCTGCATCACCAAGAATACTAACGACAGTCTGTTGACAAAGTTTAAAAATATTTATATTTTTATCAGTCAACCAAATGGAGTAGTAATTTTGACAGAAATCCTATTTTTATATATATTGTAAATATTTCTATGGAATATGTCAGAACTTCAACATCGGTTTAAAGATTAGGTTTGGTTAAGAAAATAAATGTAAGCCAATTAGCAATGGGAGAATAAAATTTACAACTTTGATTTACGTTTTAAATTATTTTCAATGAAATCCTTTAGAAATTCGCTATTACCTTAAAAAACAAACACTGAGAAAGTTTTCTACGGAATTCTGGTGAAGCATCAGCGTAATTAACCTGAGGGTTGACTTCTTCACCCAACAACTGAATTGCTTTTTGAACTTCGTCAACGTTTGATAACATCTTTCCAATAAGGAACTGTTCTGTTTTGGAAGCACGAGTCTGAAAAATAAAATTTGGTTCAGTAAATTCTAAAATGATAATAAAATTAAGATTTTAGCCTAAAAAACAAATATGTAATATATTAATTTAATTCAATATACTAAAAACAGCAAAACAAATGATAAAAAAAAAAATAAACACCAGAAAGCGAGAATGTAAGTCCGAATGCAGAAATGAAATTAAACTCCAAACTCTACAAAACAAAATCAGCAATTTTCTTACTTCAGAAACCAGTAAAAAATTATTTCAACAAAACGTTTAAAATCAGCTTGTGATGATTGTGAACAAACCACCGCATATTTATCTATCAAAAGTTAGCAATAAATTATTTTAAAACTTTTTAAAATCAACTTGTGATGATTCAACTGAATCTTTCACCATAAATTAAAATATATCAAAAGTTAGCAGTAAATTATTCGAGGTTTCCAAATCTTCCAGTTAAATCAGCTGATGATGAATGATGTAACTGAATCATCTACCTTTGATTATTATATATATATATATATATATATATATATATATATATATATATATATATATATATATATATATATATATATATATATATATATATATATATATATATATAGCTTATATTTTTATATATATATATATATATATATATATATATATATATATATATATATATATATATATATATATATATATATATATATATATATATATATAGGTATATATATATATATATATATATATATATATATATATATATATATATATATATATATATCAAAAGTGAAGAATATATATTGCGAAGCGTATGATAATTTAGATAGATTTATCCAACGTAAATTATCTATCAATTATGAGAACAAAGGCTTAAAATCAGCTTGTGATGATTTAACTGCATCAACCATCGCAGATTATCTATCAAAAGTTAGCAATAAAATAATAATAAAAAAAGGTAAAATGACTCACGAAAGAGGGACTAATTCCACCCAATACAATGACAGGACGGTTGATCACTCTTGGTTCCTCTGCGTCAAGATGGAATCTAAAGCAAGCATTCACATATGCGTGAGCATTCACTGCTCTAGGAGTTATCTTATAGCTACGAAGCTGAAATACAAATATTATAATAATTATAATAATAATATAATCATATAATTGTAATTATATAACAGCTATTATTATTATTAATATTATTATTATTATTATTATTATTATTATTATTATTATTATTATTATTATTATTATTATTATTATTATTATTATTATTATTATTATTATTATTATTATTATTATTATTATTATTATTATTATATTAATATGAAAATAATACAAACTTACAATAACATTATCAGGTTGTTGAGGAATTTTCATGGACAAAATAAAACTTTTACTCATGTCTGTGGATAAAAATTCTTCAGGAGAAACTTCTGCGACGTCACCATCGCATCTTCCAATTTTCAGCTGAGCATCCAGGGCCACGAGGGTGATGAATATATCTGACCTGAAATCATTGTGGTCATATTTCATTCGCATATTTCCTGCCCAGCTGCCCATCTGTGTGTCAAATATTGTTTTAAATAGCTTAGTTTTAATTTCAACTCGAATCAGAGATAAGAGAAAAGAGATCACCAGTAAAAAGATATCACCAGTAAAAAGAGATCACCAGTAAAAAAGAGATCACCAGTAAAAAGAGATCACCAGTAAAAAGAAATCACCAGTAAAAAAGAGACCAACAGTAAAATGAGATCACCAGTAAAAAAGAGATCAATAGTAAAAAGAGACCAACAGTAAAAAGAGATCACCAGTAAAAAGAAATCACCAGTAAAAAGAAATCACCAGTAAAAAAGAGACCAACAGTAAAATGAGATCACCAGTAAAAAAGAGATCAATAGTAAAAAGAGACCAACAGTAAAAAGAGATCACCAGTAAAAAGAAATCACCAGTAAAAAGAAATCACCAGTAAAAAAGAGACCAACAGTAAAATGAGAGCACCAGTAAAAAAGAGATCAACAGTAAAAAGAGACCAACAGTAAAAAGAGATCACCAGTAAAAAGAAATCACCAGTAAAAAGAAATCACCAGTAAAAAAGAGACCAACAGTAAAAAGAGATCAACAGTAAAAAAGAGATCAACAGTTAAAAGAAATCACCAGTAAAGAGAAATCACCAGTAAAAAAGAGATCACCAGTAAAAATGTGATCACCAGTAAAAAGAGATCAACAGTAAAAAAAGATCACCAGTAAAAAGAGATCACTGGTAAAAAGAGATCACCATTAGAACGCTCCTTACCAAAGCAATACTGGAGTTCAGAGAAAAATTTAAAGATTTAGGAGGTTTCCAAATCTTCCTATTAAGAAAGAGAAAGGAAAAAGATTCTAAAGAAATTAAAGAGAGAAAGAAAGATAGAAAGAAAGGAAAGAGATTCTAAAACATGATAAAAGATTAAATCTTCAAACAACCAGTAATTAACAGATAAATTTGCATCCAACTTACATTTCTAACTCCAACATTTGCCACTACCTCCCAATGTTTCGCTACTTCGGTCAAATGACGATAACCTTTATTGTTTTTTGCAGCTTCATGGAATATTTCAATGCATCGAGCAAGGCTGACGTTCGCTCCAATGACAAGATTAGGCTGAAGAGCGATGTCGTACAAAACCTTTACACCAGTTGTATTAACATAAGTATTGTAGGGTCCGTCGTTTTTATATACACCTTGAAAATTATTTATATTTCTTTTATTAATTTATATATTCATTATATTCCTTTAGTACAACCATACCATATAAAATATTAACCAAAAGCAATATATATAAATTATTACCTTGTCCAGTATTTCCAACGACATATCTAATTCTGTCACTCACTCGTTTTTGTTTAATGATGTCGTACACATCCTGGAATAGAGAAAAAAACTAAAAAAAACTGACAAACATTTGCAATGAACACACCACTAAGAAAATGAACAAAATCTTACCCTTATTGTTTTAGGATAATGCCAAGTGATTCCTTGTCTATCAACAGAAAATTTTGTTTCAGATGTAAAAGTTGCATTAGAACAACTTTTGAATTCCTTTCCGCATTCTCCACCACATTTTAAACCGGTTTTCTGGCAGGTGGCTTCATACACATCCTGAAATTAGTATTGAAACATTTTACTACTATCATTTATAATCAATAACAAATATTATTTTACTATTATCATTTAATATCAACGACAAATTAAGATTTCGACATTTTAAGAAATAAAACATATACACTAAAGATCTAAAAAAATGATTAAATGTTATTGTAATTTAAAAACTTTAGAAAACCATAATTTTACTTCCCTATCACAAAACTTATTTTACGAATCGGTATAAAAATTTGTAATTGAATTCTTTTTTTTTGTACAAACTTACCTTCTAATATTAATAGGGTAATGATACACCTGATCAAATTCATATCTATTTCCAATACATAGATTGGTCTATGAATTTCAATCATTATAAATTTAATTATCTCATAAATAAATAAATTTCTTTCCTTTACATTTAAATTAATGTGAAATATTTAATTGAAAATTTCATGTGTTTGAGATTTAAAAATAGATATAAACTCCAGCTACCAATATATATATATATATATATATATATATATATATATATATATATTTATATATATATAAGAAAAAAATATATATAAATATATATAAATATATATATATATATAGTATATATATATATATATATTATATATATATATAGAAAAATATATATATATTTATATACGATACATTTGGTATATAAATATATATATATATATATATATATATATATATATATATATATATATATATATATATATATATATATATATATATATATATATATTTGAGGTTTCGGAAGTGCAATGTGTGAAAAGTAGGAAGGAGGTCGCTGGAGAATAGCACCAATAATTTCAAAATGGTTGAACAATGGATTTACTGGATATAGGACCTAAAGGGCCTGTAGGGCACTACGAGAGTCTGAGTAAATTACATATGTTTCATCTACATTGAAAAACGGAATCCAAGAGAATGCCACTAAAATGGCAACCAGTTG
Organism: Trachelipus rathkii; assembly: GCA_015478945.1. Lineage (NCBI taxonomy): Eukaryota > Metazoa > Arthropoda > Malacostraca > Isopoda > Trachelipodidae > Trachelipus > Trachelipus rathkii. The sequence continues at coordinate 2,756 of JABUQX010144827.1, read as the reverse complement.
AGGTAAAATGAGAGAGTAAGTGAGTTAAGAGTACGGCCTGGGAGGCACTGCGAGAATCCGGGTAAATTACATATGAGGCATCTACAGTGAAAAGGAAATTCCAGAGAGTGTCATTCAAATGGCAACCAGTCGAGGTAGAGAGTGAGTGAGTTAAGAGTGCGGTCCGGGAAAACCGAATTAAGTGCCAACTGCGATGACCATTCTAGAGCAGTCCCTATTTTCGTACACTTTGATTATGTATTTATGTCCAAAAATTCATTACTACGTATTCCATTCAGACTCATAGAGTTTGAATGGAATACGTAGTAATGAATTTTTGGACATAAATACATAATCAAAGTGTACGAAAATTAAATTATTCTTGAGTGAAAATAAGCTCGATTAATAGTGATACAAGTGGTCTCATAGGAAGTAACAATGAAAGTAACGCAAAAATTTTTTTTTTTGAGATATCTACAGTATCAATAAGGAAAAGAACTAAAAAAAATAATAAAAAATAAAGTTTTGATTTTTCAAATTTTATTTCCTTAAATAGCATTTGTGACAAAAATATTTTGTCTAAAACAGTATATGATTGACAAATAATTAAGTAAAGGTTTGAATAAAAAACTATTGAAACGGTCTTCCAAAACTTTTAATTTTTAAGTTTTTAATTTTTTTTTTTAAGTGTAAGTTTTTTAAATGTTTTTTTAATTTTTTATCATTGAACTGGCAATTTATTAGCTTTTAGTGGGTGAAATTTTACTCCTAGCCCTTCCTACGTTTGACTAGGTTTGGCGTGGTGTAAGGTTGTCTTGTGGTGTAAAGTTTCTAGTGGTGTAAAACTAAACTAAAAATTAAACGTGTTGAAATTAATACATATTATATGAAGATGTAATGACGCCCTTATAGTGGAAACACAGTATCATAAAACTTACTTCTATATCCTTCAATTTGCTTGTTAATTGCTCTGGAGCATCTGTTGCAAAGCTTTTGAATGCATCCAGAATTGGTCTGTATCCAGTACATCTACAAATATTTCCATCAAAGCTTTTCTCGATCTGTTCGACTGTTAAATTCTTTGAGGATTCTAATTGCCTAAAAGGGTTAACATTTTATAGTAAAGGATGGCGATGCATTATTTGAAATTTTCTTTCTCAATAACTAAAATTCCTCTTTGTTTCTTACCCTTTCATTGTCATAACGAACCCTGGAGTGCAGTACCCACACTGGGTTCCGTAAAAGCCGTGAAGAGCTACTTGAAGTTTATCATAGCCAGTATACCTATCCCCTAAATGTTCAATAGTAGTAATAGACCATCCAATGCACGAGTAAACTAATGTCTGGCACTGTAAAAGAAGATAAATTTCTTTGTATGAATAAACAATCAAATAAATATTTTGAAAGTCTTGCAGTTTTAATTTAACTAAAGATTAAAATAAATCAGACCTACAGTATGCTAAGAAGCATATCAAATCTTCTGAAATATTTAGATGAATATAAAAATAATAAAACAATTACCAAACCATTTAGCTGCGAAATTTATTATTAATAATAAAAAAAAAAATATTTCAACAGAAGATAAAAATTAAATGAAACTGTAAATATAGAAAATAATAAAAAGTTTATAATGTTTAAACTTTAGGAAGCACGGAATCCACAAGTATCTCACTTACTTTACCTTAAATTTATATGACACTTCAGACCCTTTTCATAGCAACACTTCCCCTTAAACTCTTAATACCATCTGATTTAATTCCACACACACGAAAGTCTCAGTCATTCTCACACACATTCATAATTAAATAAATTAATATCAAACTGTAATCATATTGATTTAAACTTCAAGTCTAATGATTTAAAATCACTTGTATATTTTTGTATAATATTAATAACAAATTGAAATGCTATGATGATTTAAAAAACCCCTTGTGGGGAGAGAGAGGCAGAGAGTATATAAATATAAATATATATATATATATATAAAAACTCTTGTGTATATATATATATATATATATATATATATATATATATATATATATATATATATATATATATATATATATATATATATATATATATATATATATATATATATTAAATTTAGCCTTTCGTCAGTAAGTGAAGTTTATCATTATCAAGCATGATAAATATTCCTTCATGCACAACTGTAATATTTCAAACCTAATAAATGTACTTTGGCAATAAATCATATAAATCATATATATGCATCTAGTTTTAAAATATTTAACATTTAAGAAATGAATAACAAAATCTCAAATTATTTACAATTTCTAAAACAACTTAAAATATATACCAAAACTTTCTCACCGATCTAATACATTTCGATTTCAACTCATTGGTTTCTGAGTCAGTGAAGGTGGCGACGACGGTGCAAAGTCCACATCCTCCTTCGTGACAAAGGGATTTCGTTCCCTTCAGCAAAGCATATTCGCGGATGAAGCGAAGTAGTGACGTTTGGGGAGAAACATCAGCATATATATATATATATATATATATATATATATATAGCATATATATATATATATATATATATATATATATATATATATTTTTTTGTCTGTGTATAAATAAAAAAAAAAAAATATATAAAAAAATATATTTTTATAAAATATATATATATATATATATATATATATATATATATATATATATATATATATATATATATATATATATATATATATGAAGTGATACGCTTTCTTGACCACTCTCCGACACCTTAGATGGGGTTATTGAGTAAAAACCATGTCTCC